>CM076584.1:958121057-958252252 GCA_034641835.2 Pinus albicaulis | reverse complement strand
ATTTGTTACACCATTTTTTGGTCATCTAACCTTTCATCATTAGATGGACCCAAGTACACCATGTAAGACCAGTTTTACCCCAAGTAAAACTGCTTTCACTATGTTAATTAGGAAACCCCAAAAGGAATAATTAATTAAACCATAATTTAATTATTATTCCCAGTCATGTTTAACCCAAAAACAAAGAAATTAATAAGATAAACCCATAGTTATCTTATTATTTTCTAGGAATAATTATTTAAATAATATTCCTTGTTAAATATGACCAAATCAACCACTATTAATTAAATAAATCATTATTTATTTGATTATATCTCAACCACTTCCTTAAAAGGATAAATAAATCATTTATTTATTTATTCTTCACTAACCAAGGGATTTTGACCCAAGTCAAAGTCCCTTTCCCTCCAACAAATAATAATAAAATATTCCATAGAGGTGGATCTAGATTTGGTTAACATTATTTTAATCATGCACCAAGATCTATAATGACCCAATATTTTGTTATAAATAGGAGGGTTTTCCCCATCATTCTTCACCTTTTGTTGCCTATTAGATCACTCTGGATCTATACACTTGGTCTCATTTTTCTACCATTTGCTCCCATTGAGCTCTACTTTCTGCAGTGGGTTTTCTACATCTACAAGAGAGAGAAAGCTTAGATCTGAAGTGCTGAGGACTACAAAGAACCCATCCCATTGAGGAGATCTGGATACACCTTCTTGTTTCCTCCCAGGTGCCCTATAATATAAAAATTCATTCAAAAATCGTGTTCTTGTCTTGTCTGTTGGATGCATGGAGCAAACTCTTTACTTTATTGCTTAATGTCTTTCCATTTATAGATCTGTTTGTTGCAGCATTTTAACTACTAATCGCAGATCTGAAGATGTTTGGCAGCCTCTATTGTTGTTAGGGCTATTAGTTATGCGTAGCTAAAGTGGTTCTTTTACGTACACTTCGACGAAGAATTCATACTAACAAATGGCGACTCCACACGGGTTTTAAATTACGACCGCTGTCGTTTTTCATATTCCTGCATATCCAGCTACTTCAAGCCCTAGGGCTTCTTTTCAGCTGCTTAGTTTTTCTCTTTTCATGTCATTTTTCTCACATAAAACCCTAAAAACTTAAAATTTCTAACTTCCGTGTGTTTCTGGCCCTATTGCGCAGGTAAGCGACACCAGCCGCAACTGAGACGGCAACTTTTAAGAAAATCTGCCGCCGAAACAACCGGAACGGGGGGGTCGCACCTTTTGGCCCAAAACCTGCGACACGGACCTCGGTCGCACTTTCGGCACATTTCTGCGGCCTAAGCTTCGAGATCGGAGTCGAGGAAGCTGACTTTGCCTTTTTCCGGCATTTTTTACTGGTTTTTTGCGGGATTACTGCTATGGCTACGCAGGGTTTTCCAGCCTCTGTCTCAGCCCGCCTTGACCAAGATCTGATCTGTTTTTACTCATCTAAGTGGGAACCCAGCCCCTTAGCGCTTTAGTACCCTCCACTTTTTGTGGAAGAGTTTTAGCTGTTTCAGCCGTCGGTTTCAGAGCTTCAGCCCCCTCTTTTCCAGATCTGTTACCTCCCTTTCAGATCCATTGAAATCAGCCCTTTTCCCTTTCAAATCACCTCTTGTCGTTTTGTTTGGACCTCCTTTGAAGGCCTCCGCCTCCCCCCCCTCAGGTTATTTGCTGATTTCCCTCCTTTTTTCCAGCCACCTTGCCTCTGTCTCTTGGCTGTGATCTACACCTCTTGCCTGCAGCTTTACCCTCCAGATCTCTGTCCCTTTTGACCCTAGATCTGTTGAGCTCCCTTTATGTGTGTTTTACATAGTTTTTCCCTTTCTTTTTAGCATAGTTGTGAGAGACCCACCTTTTTGGGTTAGATAGATGCATACGTAGCTGTTATTTTTCTGTTATTTCAGCATTATACTCTGTTCTCTGTCGGTTTATTTTCAGCTACGCAGCACACTTTTTCTTGCTCTCAACAACGGAAAGGGTTTAAAAATTAAAATTAACGCACACCACACACTGACCCTAAGTGAAGAAGCGCCTGGTTAACACCGCCTGACAAAGACTCTAAAATCAATTGTCACAGCACCTTATCTGCCCTTGACCTTTCTTGATTCTGTCCCCTTCTGCCCTTGTCAGTTTCCTTCTTCCTGTCATCATTGCGCCCCCATGGCACCTTTCCCAGAGACTTCTTGGCCTTCACCCTTAGTTTCCGGTTGATCGACCTGCTCCACACCGCCGTCGTCGATCCAGTCCACCTTCGAGTCCGCACTCAGACTCCTCTCCTGATTCATCGGGTCCTCCTTCTCCTTCTGGTTCTCCCCCTGTTACCTTCACTATGTCTGGTCCAGGGCCTAACGCTAGCCGTTCTCCCGGCCCCAATGCCGGCCCTACTTCTAGCGGAACCACCACAAACACTACCCCGGCCACCCCTGTGCTGCCGTACATTGCAGGCCTCAGCCTCCCCGATTTTCATCAGTTGATTAATGACCCTATTCACCACAATGCTACCTGGCCCGCTATGCCCACCAAGCTGCCCTCTGATATCCCTAAGTTCGAGGGCCTTAATGGAGAAGATCCAACCAATCACGTCCGGTCTTTCCACATGTGGTGTTCCTCAAATTCCATTACCGATGACTCCATCCGTCTTCGTTTGTTCCAACGCACGCTTACCGGCGAAGCTTCTAAATGGTATGTCGAACAGGCCACTTCCTCCCATACCACGTTCGAGACTCTTGCCCGAGCCTTCTTGTCGTACTTCCAGCTCCCTCTCCGATACGACACTGGTACGGAGCTCTTGACTTCATTTAAGCAATCCTCTTCCACACGCCTTTCTGCCCATGTTCAGGAATGGCGACGAAGACGGGGCTTATGTCGAGCCCCTCCCTTTGAAGATCGGGTTTACATGGACTGGTTCCTTCGCACCCTCCCGTCTCCCATCGGCAAAGATGTCGCCTCTCACTTTCCTCAATCTGAAGAAGCGGCCCTCCAAATAGCTTTAAAATATGACCTGATCTACGCTCAATCTGGTTATGTTTATACCGTTCTTCCTGACATCCCCAGGCCCGGTGGCGCTAACGCCCCAGGGGCATCTCATTCCGCCGACGGTATTGTTGGATCTCTTTCCCACCCCTCTGCTCACCCTCCTATGAGCCATGGCCTTCCTCAGGGGGGGGCCAGCACCTCTAGCACTCTGCCCCCTCCCGGCAACATGTATCCAGGATACGGCATGCCTCCTCCTTTTGCCCAACCTCATGCTTACCTCAATGCTGCCCAACCCAACCCTTAATTTTATCCACGGCCTGGTGTGCGCCACGCTTTCTCCTCCCGACATATGCACTTTCGCCTCCTTGCCTCCTCATAACCGCAGCCGACACCCACAACCCCCTCCGGGACAAGTATTTGCACGGCCGGGTGCGATTAATCCCCTTCTTCTCAAAGAAGGCGGAGAGGCAACGGAACCCATACGCCCCCGTGCTTCCTAGGACCCCAGTGCAGGTGTGGAATAACAGCAGCAACCGGCCTCGGGGGCATTCGCCCCGATGGACGGGGCAACCGCCTGAGCAAGCCCTGTTTGTGTTGCGGTGTTTACGGTCACTACACTCACGATTGTTCTCTCTTACCCCAGATGCAACAGATGTGGGAGTCTCAAGCCACATTGTGTGGACAACACGCCTCCCCTCATGCTCCTCCTAATGTGGCCACCCACCCGGTGTGTTCAACGATCCTTTCCCTCACCGGGGATTCGTGGCTACCCAACCCCACAGGCAGTCTGTAGCCACCCCCTCGTCCTTCCCCAGTTCCTACGATTATCGGATCCTTATGATGCGCTCAGATCCCTCCCCTTGATCGACCTTCACCTTCAGAGCGGTCTCGCCGGTACCCCAAACCTCACTGCTCGGTCGCGAGCCTCCATCTTCGGGTTCTACGAGCCTCTTTCGACATCCGATGGCCCCTTGCACATCCTCAACCCAAAATTGAGGTTCATCCAAAGATTCCAAAGGGCCCATTACGCCGAGGAAATCTTCGGTCGGCGCTCAATCGTCTGATATAGTAGATGATTTGGCACAATCCTACTTGCCATTTCCACCTTTGGAACTCCTCCGGTCGTGCCCTTCTCAAAAGGAAGGCTCTACTATCTGTCGTGAAGTGACTGTTGATCCTGGCGATGACCAAATGATTGTTTTTGACGCCACTCAATCGGACCATCCTCCTCTCCCCTCCCCTTCGTTGCTTTCCAAAATCCCGGAGTCAAAATCCGGAACGCCACGTATCCCCGGTGTATAATTGATGAGGGGGCATCCACCTGCGTGATGTCCGCTTCGGTTTGGAAGCAACTCGGATCCCCCGAGCTGGCCCCTTCCACGATCACCCTTCGAGCGTGGGACGGTCATGCCTCCCAGCCCATTGGCTTGTTTCGTAATTGTCCTATCACCCTCGCCGGTAAGACTATTTGCGTTGACGTCGAAGTCATCGACGCCCTGCTAGATTACAACATTCTATTGGGGCGAAGCTACACCTATGCTATGTCTATTGTCCCATCCGCGGTCTTTCGCAAGATGTCTTTCCCCCATAATGGAAAGATAGTCACCATTGACCAGTTGACATATCATGAGCCAAAATCTCAGACCTCCCCTGAGACGACCATCTCTTCTGTGGCCAACAAGCAAACCGTCGATTCCTTGACCAGTGTCTCCCCTGGCGTTTACAAAGATTCCTCCCTGCTTGGAACTTTTCTAATCTACACTACTATATATGCTTTGATCCCCACATCGGGCTGTTTTGCATGATGCGAAGTGGGTCTCGGTACACTTCTTCGTGACTGCTTCAAGTGTCAGCCAACCTCCCCCTCGCCCTCCGCAACCCGCTCCTAGCCATTCATCTCAGCCAGCCGGACCTCCTCCTTCTGGCCCTCCCCCTACAGCTGGTATCCCTGAAACCCTTTATCCTCCTAGATCGGTTCCCCCGGGCCTTAACCATCTCGGAGCCGTCCCTCCTGGTCATTACCCTGCTGGGAAGATACCTTTCCTGGCTCCCCCTCCCGGAGTATATTCTGTCCCCGTCATGGCCACCCTCTCTCTCCCTAACCTGACCTTGGGCATACCGGTCTGGTACCTTGATCCTCCAGCCACTACCCCTCCTGGTCACCCCAAACCCTACATGGATTTGACACCGGTTCAACCGGTCCCCCTCGCTTCCTCCGTTGTCACTGTGCCCCCAGCACCTCCACAGGAACCTTCTCCTGTCATGACGGCTCCTGGGAAGAAAGGCAAAGCTCACAAGGGGGCACCCAAAGACAAGACCACCACGACTGACCCGGCCCCTCCTCCGCCCGCAAAGCCTTGTGCCTTGTGTGATGTCGTCGGTCATGCCACCCATGCTTGTCTGAGTTGAGATCAGTAGGCTACATGGTTAGGGGAAGTCGAACACAGATCTCGGTCTTTGAAGCCTCCATTCCTTCTTCGTCCGTAACCAAGAACCCCAAGACTCTCGGTACCCGTAAACCACTGTGTGCTTGTAGTGTTACATGGCCATGCTCACTGCTTTCTTCTCTTTGACAGCATTCACAGCGCCTCTTTAGAGGGAGTAGTCCCCTAAGAGTATGAGGTTAGTGAGAATCAATCTGCCCTCTCCCCATACTCGCGCGCGGTATGCTTCGAACCAAGCCTGAGGATGCCCCCTTTTACATGCGACATTCCCCCCGATGTTCGGATGACGGAGTCTACCACAACCATTCTTTACCTATCCTCCTCTGCAAGACAGTCGGAGCCCAGTCCCCCTGCATCCTCCCCTGATGTTTCGCCTAACCACCTCTTTTCTACCCATACACGAGATCACTCCACCCGTATCTCTGTTGACCTCCGTAGCCCGAGTCCTCGCCATACTTCCGATAGACCTCATATACCACCCTCTAGTTTGTATATGAGTCATAGTCATCCTGCTCCTTGCACTCCCTCCTACAGTTGCCGCTCGATGTCTTCTGTCCACTCACGCTGCCGTCATTGTCTCTCCTCCCCTCATTTGTTGTCTTGTAACACCATTCCGCAGGACCCCCCGTCCACACCCTTTATTCGTTATGCCGATGGTGCAAGTCATTACTCCTGGAATCTAGCCTCGGTAGGTTGGGCCATCTTCACCCCCTTGCATGCCCTTGTTCTCTCCAACGGGGTCTGCATTGGTTCTTCCACCAACAATCAGGCCGAATATGACGTAGTGCGTGGTCTCTTAGTCAATGCCCTCTTCCATCGCATCCTCCATCTGCACGTTCGTTTGGATTCCCTACTTCTTGTCATGCAAATAAATGGTGTTTATCTTGTGCATAACCCGGTGCTGTTTAGACGCTATTTACAAGTGAAACTCTTGATACGTGCATTTGAAACCATAACTTTCAACCATGTACCTCGAGCACAGAATCACTATGTAGATAGTATTGCAAACCATGTTCTAGATTGGCATTTATCACACGCATTTCATACAGGACAATAACATTTATAATCATTAAAAACGATGCATATCCATAATATGTGTCGCAAAACATGCATTTAGAGTCCATCTACTCTGATACATATGACATGCCCATAGCATGTTACAAAAAACTCAAAACTGGGGGCACCACCTGCCCCTACATACACACTAGGGGGCACCACATGCCGCACACCTACTCACTATCTGGCAGATCCCGAGCCAATGGCTCTGCCCCTGCAGCCCGTAGATCACGTATGCCTTGACCGGCCATCGCCATGCATCGCATGACACCTTGCCATTCCGAGGGAAGACCAATGCATGCCTCCACGTACTGGTCGTCTAAGTCTTGCCACCCGCACTCTGAAACCCCGGTCAGCAACGTCTCGCATCTATGATGGATGTCCTCCAGGAGGGCGGCCACATCCTCATTGCGCGCTGCTCTCGACCCACTCGGCCCTGCAGCTCCAGAGGCTGTCGCGAGTCCCATATATCTGGCTGGTTTTACCGGAGCTATATCTGCATACCAAAAGTACATGAATCAGTACCATATCTACTATTCAATAACTTTAATACAAGAATAGTGCCCTCCTTGCCGTAGGCCCCATACTCGGCCCGGGGCGGGGTGGTAGGTCCGGATCATACAATACTCAATCCCACTATAGGGATAATTAGATACATGTATATGACATCTAAATGGAAAAACTCAGTCCAAAACACTCACACGGCCGCCCCTCATCTCCTGCCACAATCGCCCTTCCCCCACCCGGGGCATCTGCGCTCTCTGTTGTCAGGGAAGTAGCTATCCCAGTCATGAGTCGGGATCTTCTCAAGAAGGCGCACAATAGGTATCGAGCAGTAATGGTTCCTTGCAGCAAGGAGCGGCTCAGCTTGTCGCTTTTAGCGATGCAGCATCATTTGGGCCCACCCGCCATTAGGTCCCTCAACACACTCTCCAAAATCATTGTCACCCCCAGTGATGTGATGGAACGCCTGGCTGCCCAGGATACGCAGCACAG
Organism: Pinus albicaulis; assembly: GCA_034641835.2. Classification (NCBI taxonomy): domain Eukaryota; kingdom Viridiplantae; phylum Streptophyta; class Pinopsida; order Pinales; family Pinaceae; genus Pinus; species Pinus albicaulis. Next base: position 958,244,766 of record CM076584.1, on the reverse strand, counting down.
CTGCGGCCACTGCACGGGTTTCTAGCCTCTCTAGATCCCCGATCGGTATCCGAGTCCCCTTGACTTGGAGACCCGATCGACAATGTCGTTCCACAAAATCCATGATATGCCTCCCCCGCAGTAATACTGGCTGCGTGTTTCCCACCATCCCCAGTGGTGGGAGACCCGTCAGGAAATATACATCCTGGACTGTCAGTTCGATCTTGTGCCCCTGCACTACAAAGACCTCATGCTTTGGATCCCAATAACTGATAATCCGGGCCAACAAGGGCTCTCCTGCTCTCATCAAAGGGTTCTCCAAAAACTTTATAACCCCAAACCTGGCCAACACACGACGGACACCCTGATCTGCCTGGATCTCTGCCCGTAATGTACCCAGGTCTCTCTCTCTCCAGTTAACCCATAAATCTGCCATACCTGCACAAAAACATCATCTTTGTCAACATACAGATCGAGAATACCATAACCAAACACAAAAACCCAACTCTCAGCCATAAAACAACACTAAAACCCCTTCATCTCCCAGGTCACTGTTTTACGCGGGTGCAGGACAGTCGCACTACACTGCAGAGCACCGCTTCCCAGGTCGCACTTTTTGGCCCAAAATGTGCGACCCGGCCGTAGAGATGATGGAGGGTCTGTTACTGAGATTTTGGGCCCTAAATTGAACTTTCAATCCATCAAAATGAAAGAGTAAGGTTAGGCCTCTTACCTGCCGCTGATAGATCTCGATTCGAACGGTCGGTTTGTCTGCTACGCTCGCCGCAAGATTTAGGGCCTTCTCTCCTCTCTACATTCACCACAGCCACACTAGCAAATGAGTGAATTTGGAGGAAAAACTGCCTTATTAAAAGAGAACCCCGTTTCTTCTTTCGACTGCTGCGACCATACCGTAGCCCCGTTTGACAAACCGTCTGCACCGTTGGAAAGCTCTCACCGAGCCCCCAAATGGGTATCTGTTAGTTGTTTGTGATTTGATACTTCACCAGGACACATTTTGTCCAAGAAAGGTCACTTCACCTCTCCTTAAAATCGAATTTCCTCACTTACGACACTTGTATTTGGGGCACCATTTTGCCTCCTTACTTGTCTTTGTTCGTGTTGACTTTTTTCATGAGTTACCATCTCGGACTCATGTTTTTATGGTCCCCATTGGGCCTTTTACTGTGTGGTAGCATCATAGAGTCGCCCTTGTTTAGAGCATCCAAGTTGAGTCATCATCGCATTCATGGAGTCTATCCCGAGTCCCTTTGTACCCCGCTATAGCCCTCCATCCTTCATTGCTTGGTCTCTCTCTTGTGTCGCACATTATGACCTTCAGTCCCACTGTCCCCTATCCCTTACGCTATCATGTCAGTCGCTGCCATGTCATTCATGCCCTTTATGCTCTAACAAGGGAAGTCGTCCATTCACCACCCAGTCCCTTCCATTTCACTATCATCATTAGTGTCAGTCTGTCCGTCGCTCTACTATTTTCTCTCGTGCCTTAGCTGAGGATCTCTCATTGCCTCACCTATGGCAGACCTCCTTCTGTCGACATCAGCTCATTCATTCCAGAAGCCAGGTCTAGAGGGCGATGTACCTTGGTTCCAGCTTCCACTCTTGTTCGGTGCCTCGGATCAGGCAAAGGGATCTCTCATTTCCCTTTGACTTGATTGTTTCTCCAGCTCCTTTCAGCATGACCGAGATCCATATACTTGATGGTTCAGTGATACAGCAGCAGCTCTTGATGATTCCCAAGTGTGTGTGAGATGTCTCAACCCTCATGCGGGGGTGGCCCTGCAGGTAGCCCCCCACATGCCCGGATGACCTCCTCCTTGCAGCCTTCGATGCAGCTCCAGATATTTGATGATGTTGGCCTTAGCCACTTGCAGCGCCTCTTTGATTTGCATGTATCAGTCCGATTTTGTGAGCCCTTCCCCATTTATAGGGGGCATTTGGGTTGTACTTATATCTCATGTACTCAAATATTATTGGTATCAGTCCTGGCTGTTATCCCAGGCACAACATGTATGTGGGATTCCTCATTGTATTTTTATCTGGCTCATGATTATGCCGGCTGTACTTTATGGTTCGGTCCCTTTTTTACTGGACACACTATTCTTTTGTACTTTGTCTCGGCGGGCATAGGCATGCCTCCCCCGCCGCCTTCAGCACAGGTACCCTCTCATAAAAAGAGACTTGTTGCACCTGCGAGTCTCGTCTCCTCAGGGTCTAGTTCTTCAGCACACTATCTACCTTTCATTTCTCTCTCTGACTTCCCTTTTGTTTTCTGGTGATTGAGTTATTACAACGTACTTCGGTCATACGATTTGCTCCTGACACTTGCACGCTGGGGGGCAATCTGTTACACCATTTTTTGGTCATCTAACCTATTATCATTAGATGGACCCAAGTACACCATGTAAGACCAATTTTACCCAAAGTAAAATTGCTTTCACTATGTAAAATAACTTAATAAACCACATTTATTAGGTTGTTTATGGTCAAAACAGGAAACCCCAAAAGGAAATATTAAACAAACCCATTTTGTTTAATTTTCCTCATGGAATAATTAATTAAACCATAATCTAATTATTATTCCCAGTCATGTTTAACCCAAAAACAAAGAAATTAATTAGATAAACCTGTATTTATCTTATTATTTTCTAGGAATAATTATTTAAATCTTATTTAGATAATATTCCTTGTTAAATATGACCAAATCACCCACAAATAATTAAATAAATCATTATTTATTTAATTATCCTTCAACCACTTCCTTAAAAGATAAATAAATCATTTATTTATTTATTATTAACAAATAAAGGGATTTGACCCAAGTCAAATACTTTTTCCCTCCAACAAATATAATAAAATATTCCATAAAAGGTGGATCTAGATTTGGTTAACATTATTTTAATCGTACACCAAGATCTAGAATGACCCAATATTTTGTTATAAATAGGAGGGTTTTTCCTACCATTCTTCACCTTTTGTTGCCTATTAGATCACTCTGGATCTATACACTTGGTCACATTTTTCCATCATTTGCTGTGTGAGCTCCCATTGAGCTCTTTTCTTTGCATTGGGTTTTCTACACCAACAAGAGAGAGAAATCTTAGATATGAAGTCCTGAGGACTTCCAAGAACCCATCCCACTGAGGAGAATTGGATACACCTTCTTGTTTTCCTCCCAGGTGCCCAATTAATATAAAAATTCTTTCAAAAATTGTCCTTGTCTTGTCTATTGGTATATGGAGCAAACCCTTGTTTTTACTGCTTAATGTCTTTCCATGCATAGATCTGGTTTTTTGCAGCTCTTTTCTTGTTCAACTAACCGCAGATCTGAAGATATTGGAAACCACTTTTGTTGTTGGGGCTATTAGTTATGCGTACCTAATGTGGTCCTTTTTCGTACACTTCGACAAAGGATTCATACTAACACCTACTGTGTTCTAATAACTGCAAGACTCTTTTAATCTCCTCAATGATTCTTGGTTGAATGTTGTTGCTCAGCATATTGACAATTGGGTGGATGAAAGAGTCAATGAAATCTCTGTATGTGAACTCTGTTGATTCCTTCCTGATTAAGGAAGTCCAAAAGACAATTGATTGTGGGTTACCTTCCACATCTAGTTTCTAAAGGTTGATAGAAAATTTCTCAACTTGGAAGTATAAAAAAATGTGGAATAAAACAGATGAGTACTTAAAGACACCTTCTTAAGATAATTTGAGAAGTTGTTCATGCATAGTATCAACAATGTATTGGGAAAAATTGAATATGGTAGTAGGAGGCTGACCAGGGGAAAAAATAGAAAGAAACACTAAGACTAAAGCATCAACATGCTCATCAGTAAAATAACCCAAAATAGAATACAACATTGTAATAATATGTTTGGTTCTCTTAGAGAAAATAGATGTTGAATAAGGTGGATTGGTTTTGGGAGTCTTTACTAATGAGGGAATGAATTTCTGGAATATCTAGAACCTCTTGGGAAGTCCATATTCAGATATAGCTGGGTATGGGTCTCAATAGATAGAGGGGTTTCATCTGGGCTAGGTTGAATCTGCAGCATTTGGTTAATTGACTCAACTGTGATAGTGAAAAGAATTTCCTTTCTAGGGGTTACAATGGCTCTTTCATCAGGGAAATAACAAGTTTGATAGAGTCTGATGACCTCTGGACATTGGAAGGTCTATGGGACTACATACTTGGGAAAATTGGACTCCCAAATGAAAACCTCATCAGCTTGGTAAATTGATTCGTCATGGCTCCAGCAGTGGAGCTCAAGAATGTTAAACTCAGTGACAGGGTTAGTAATTTTAAAATATCTGTCTACCAAAGGTGTGTGTTCTACATCCACAACTGGAGGTTGTATGGGATTAGCTGATATAATGCTTAGAGAAGCCATACTTTTGTTAATTTTAATCAATTGATTACTCTTTTGATTTAGAAAAACAGATTCTGGCCCTTAAAATACTGTGGAAAAATTATTTACAGTGTGCAAAAGGGTTTGAGATGAAGTAAGGGCTTTTCCTCTGGTCTACAATGCTTCAATTGATCAATTTTACTCTCAGTGATCAGAAATAGTCTCAGGCCTTGGGAATTCTGTGAAAATATGCCTAGGGTCTACATAAAAAGGGACTGGGAAGCAACTGGGCTTTCTTTAGGTCTGCAAAGGCTCCTAAATGATTCAATTACTTTGTTACCTTTTTATAGATTTAGGAACAAGACTTTTCATTGAGGAATACCTAGAAAGGGTGATTTTCTGGCTTGCAGAGGTGAGTCTGGATGCAACAGAGGTTTTTTGGGGCTTCACTGGTCTTTATAGATCTTTTCACTATTTCTGCAGTGGCTTCAGTAATAGCAGGTTTGAATTTTTTTGAACTCTGGCTTAAAACAAGGCCGATAGAGTGATCTTTAGGTTAGGAATAGGTCGGCAGTAGCTCTGTTTGTGCAAAATTATACTAGAAATGGTGAAAGGCACAAAAGGGCAGTCTTTATGCATTTTTTTAAACCAATTAGTGGTTAAAAATTAATGTGTGGGTTAAATTTCAAAAGGCAGGGTGGTTTAATAACGGGCGAAAATACTACAGAGTTGTTTTTGCATCGGTAGAAATGGTTGGGAAGTATAATTTCTGAGGATGCAATGAAATCAAATTGTGCCACGTAGCTAGGAGCGGGGCTTCGAAAACTACTCATTTCGCAAGGTATGGGTGTGGTTAAAGCTTGGATGATCATCAAGGATGTGAAAGACATTATTGGTCATCGGATCTGATGGATCTTGATCTGACGATTGGAAAATAGAAGGGAACTTGTTGGGGATTTGACAGGCGAGGCCTGGGGAATAACGTCATGCTATGGGATATGTAAAAAGGTTATTATGTAGTGGAGTGATAATGTGGGTCTAGGATATATCAAACGTGGGGAATTAAAACTATATATTAAATTAATATAATACGGGGTTGGGGATGTAGACATAGGAGGGAGTTAATATAATACGGGGTACATGTGTTTTATATGTGGGAGTTAATACATAAAGTTAATGAAATGATTAATGTAAATGGAGGGATTAACCTGATTATTATGCGGGATTTATAATATTTGCGGGAATTTATAAAAATACACTAAGGATAGTGTTAAAACTAATATCAGAGTGAAATTTTCATAGCGAGGCCCGACATATCCTAAGAAAATACTTAGGATAAGTGTATTTTGGGGGTTTTTGGTGTATTTTTGAATTAAATTGGAAGTTAATTAAGGGTTAATTACTTTCCAAAGAATAAATATGTTTTAAACTAGGGAAAAGGTATTTATGTAGGTAAAATGAGTGAAGTAAGGGGAAAAATATAAATATGAAGGGAAGGGGATATTTTTTACAAGGGAAATTAGTAAATATGAAATAATCAATTTATGTTATCCATGCCTTGTGAAAACTGCTTCTGCTTACCCATCATCTACCCTAACATTTTTTCTTCATTCACTTAGGTTCATTTGAGCTTGAAGACCCTTTTCATTGTTATTTTAACAACAAACTATCTAATTCTTTCCTTATTGCTTTCAATGGCTCAGATTAAACTGTTGAGTTCATTTATTTTTCTCTACCTATCTACTGATCTGCCAAGATCAAACAATTTGGTAAGATATTTATTTTCTATCTATCAGCATGAAATTTAAAACATGAAAGATCAAGATTAAGCAGTTTGACCTTCATGGATTGTGGCATTTAAATTTGCATCACTTTCAGGATCCATCTTTTATCTCTTTTTTGGTTGGGTTCATATCTTATTTTATTTTTTTATCTTTTTTCTTTCAGTCCTTTGATTTTTCTTTTTAGGACTTTTACCCTCTTTACCTTTTTTATTTTTCATATGGGAAAAAAATTTTGCAGAATGAAAAAGTATGTACATATTACAAGACTAATCATAGTCAATTCAAAATTATGAATCCTATTATTATAGGACCCTAATAGTGGCTCCACATGGGGATGGCATTTCCTGGTGAAATGTCAAGAACTTTAAGATCAATAGCCTTTGAACTTTGATTGTGCTTGCCTTGAAATTGTTTTATGAGCTCTTCTTTATTCATACTTATGATATTTTGTCTTTCAAATCTTAGGGGCTTCTCTCCGGGCTTTAACTTTGTAAGAAAAAAATCCAATCCAATCTAAACTTTGCAATGTTATGTACAATTAGCAAAGTAAAAAAATTGAACTAATGTTAAGCTAGAGTAAAGTAATGCTTCAACATCCTACCATTGGTTGGTCCTCTTGGTAGATCTGATCCATCTATTTCTTTCAAAAAGAGTGCATTGTTACCTCTGTAACCATCAATGATATAGGGGCCTTTCCATAGGAAATAAAATTTACCATGTTTACCCTTTTCTTCTCTCCTAGAATCCCACTTAAGCACTTTATCACCTCTATAAAAATCATTAGCTTTGGTTTTCTTGTCAAAAATATTCTTAATTTTATCTTGAACAACTTATGGTTTGACATAAACCTCTTCGCTGGTCTACTGCAAGTGTATGGTATGATTTATCCTTCTTTGGATATCATTTGGTTCAACCTGCAGTTCTTGGATAATCTTCATCACCGGCACTCCTAGAGAGGATGGAAAAACAATGTTCATCCATTCCATATACAAGCCGATAAGGAAATGTAGCAATGAATTTATTTGTAGTTAGTTTGTCTTCCCATAAGGCATTGACCAACCTTTTTTTCTAGGAATTTTTATTGTCTTCTAACAATTTCTTGATGATAGTTACTAGGATTTTGTTGGAGGATTCAACAAGTCCATTACCTTGAGGGTAATAGGCAGTGGTGTTAGCCACCTGTAAAATTTGATTATACCAAAGGTGGCTAAATTTGTTTTGAGCCTTCAAGGAACAATTCTTCCCTATCAAAAAATTTTGGCTCTTGAAGACTCTTGAAGGCATCATAGCCTCTCTCCAGATCCCATTCTACTGTTTACATCCTAAAAACCTCTGAAATCCTACAAAAATCCAAAGTAAAATACTGTTGCAGACCCCTTTTTTCCCTTCCTTTTCTTCCAAACTAACCTCTTTTTCTGTCCCTCCATTTCCCATGAAAACCCCACAATTTCATGATTCTTCCTTTTTCCTTTTCATAACATCCATTTTATAAGGTTAAAAACCCACCTTTTAACCTTACCACAACCTTCTTTTCCTTTGAAAAAACATTAAAAAAAAAAACCATGAAAAATACATATTTTTATGTATGGGGCTTAAGCCCCCTCGGGCTAAGCCTCTAACCCTTTTTTGCCCATGCGCCCGAGCGCCAGAACCAACTGCTAAACCTCGCGGGCGTTTATCCTTTCCAATATTTTCTCCGCCCAAAAAATTAAAAACCTTTGTGAATTTGTGTTTTTGGGTTTTTAATTCATTTCCAAAGTTTCTGCCCGTATAAGTTGTGGAGCAACCTCCACCGTCTATCTGCTCCGCAGATCGGACGGTACGGAACGCGCCATTCCTGTGGACCCCCCCCATCTGTGCGTTGTTTTCCAAACCCGCGTGGTTTCCATCGCATCGCTCTTTAGCGGAAGGTGGTTTTTCCCAATCGGCAGCGATTCCATACACTTGCCGCCGCGTGTCCCTTGTACGATTTGAAAACCGCCGTGTAGCCGTCTTCCATCGCGCGTTATAGCTCGGACCAGGATGCCCAGCGAAATCAATCTCTGCCGTCCGATTTGGGCCCACTCATCCAACGGCTATCGCTCTTCGAAGGTGTCCGATGGATAACAAAGGTGCCCACGCAATAACTCAGGTTTCCGTGCAATGGCAACGACATCTCTGCCGTCGATCTGATCTGCAGATCGACGGTCTAAAATTCATCACCCAGATTCCCTCCGTTTGACTTTCAACATCCCCTGATTCCATCTAGACCGTCCAAATTGATCTATATCAATGACGCATTTTCACTGTGGGGGTATACCCCCAAGATTTTTCCTCCATACACCCAGACACCCCGCAATCATCCCCGACTGTCGATCTCAGCGCGAATCGAGGGCTTAGATTCATCCTTCTCCTCTGACCACCCCTTTTAATCGTGGCCGTCGATCTCTGCAGATCGATGGCTCGGACTTAATCTTTCTTCCACCCATTCTATGATCTCCCAGATTAATCCCGACCGTTGGATGATGCCATCCAACAGCCATGCTTCCTCCACGCCTTCCAATGCAGTTAAACCTATAAAAGCATGATTTTTTAATAAAGTTTTCGTATTGTGCAGGGTTTTAAATCATTTTTTGTGGTTTTCAAAGAAGATTATGAGAAGGAGGGTGACTACCCTGTTGTTTTCGATTCGTCAAATAAAATCACCCGCAGGGTTGAAATGCATATTTCATCGATGTTTTCTCCGGCATTGATTCCTTATAAACCCTGCGCAACCCGGCACGACAGCCAGAAAACCATGAAATAGGCACAGTCGAAGATTATCAGTGTAGAAGACCAGGATGAACCAGAACAGAGAATTAATGGACAGATTAGTAGGGATTACGGCTAAGACAGTTATCAAAATCCTAATTCCCAAATTAAAACATAGTTTAAAGGAAAACCTAAAGTGTTTTATCAGGAAAACCCTCCATCGCCACAAATGGAGGCAAATTGATTCCTCCCAGCGACTAAAGCACCACCTGTGCCTCAAAGTATTCAATCAGGAACAAAATTTATTGAGCAGGGTCAGATATTTTGCCTCGACGCAGCCGATGAGTTACTTCTGCCAGGAATTTAATGAAAGGATGTCTGCAGAGTAACCCTAGCATCACACAGAGCCTCGAAGGTCAACAAAAGCTCCCACCGAGCTTAATTCATAAGTGTAAACCAATCAATACAGTGAAACACCTGTACAGTTTCTTCTTTGAGCCCCCCAAAGGCCAAGAAGACATTAACTCTGTATTAATTGTATTTGAGATCTTTTATCAGATCTCACCTCCTCATCCTTCTATAAATACTTCAGTAGAAAATGAGTGAGGGGTTGGTTGTTGATGTAATTACTAAACATTGTAATGTAACTGAGCTGAAGACTTTTGATTGTAAATAGTGATTCACTGGCTCTTGGAGCTCTGCTTGTAACAGATAAGTTAGGTTGTGAAAGAAAGATGAAATAAAACACTGGACTTGAAGATTGTAACCGGTTTGGAGCATCAATACAAGCTGATTTATGGGATCCTGGTCTATGTTGACGGTGATGTTATTCTCATTGCAACTGGTTATTTTGTTTATGTTTTCATTATGTTTCATATTATTCTGTAAAGAACAGTTTAAACAGGGTTAGGACCTGTTGTATATCAGTGAGTTTCTCTGGCTGAAAAACCTTTATTTAAATGTTTTCTTTCAACTGCGTTATTTAGGAATGATTTAATTCTGTCTAAACATAGGAATGCTGGTGTTCCCTCATCTTATTGTCTTAGCTGAATATTATTCTTGAATGTTACTATCAATACATGTTGTGTGAAGATGAACTGAGGAAGATATGGTTAGCCCTGGTCCCAATTTTGTCTGCACCACTGTTTGATTGTTTCCCTTAGAATGTGTTAAAAGCTGGCTAGTTTCAAAGTACTTACCAGATCTTAGGACATTCTGTGTTATATTTGTGATTGTCTCGAAAGTAACTAAGTAAAGAAGAGCTAGGAGAGGATTTGTGGTGAGCCCGGCCCGCTAGTTTCTACTCCAAAGGTTTCCTTCAAGTTTCCCTTCGTTTTTTATATGTTTTCTATTGGAAGTGTATCAAAGGCTGGCTAGTTTCGAAGTACTTACCAGATCCTAGTTTGCTTCTATGTTTTTCTTAAGTGCCTGGTCAAAGGCTGGCTAGTTTCAAAGTACTTACCAGATCCTGGGCTGCTCTTCGTTCTTCATCTGTTTATTTCCCCTTCTTGATGTATCACTCCATTCCATAAATCCAACCTTAAAGAGATCCTTAGGCATAGATGACTTGCCCCATAGACCACTCTTGAACCTGATTGTTTCAATTAAATCCTCTTATGACTCCATAGCCCAATGGACTAAGACTCTCAATTGTCTTTCATCTTGGCCAAAGCTTATTCTGGTTTCTTGCAACTTCTCACCTTTGAACCTCTTTGCATTTGGGACTTTTTACCTCAAACAGTAATCATGTTCAACCATAAAAAAAAAAACAAAACCCTTGGTCTTCATAACTAGCCTAATACCATTACCCCAAAATTCAAAGACAAATCCATCTTTGCACTCATTGGAGAGATCCCTCTCCGGATTTAGGAGGGCTAGATCCTAGAATCCCAAAGTTGGTTGAAATGATGTTGTTTCTGTAATTGGACTCTGCCAATCTTGCTAATAAATTACAAATCCCTAACATTTCTGGTGACTCCACTGGGGAACTGAACCCAGAATCATTTTCATTCCTATAAAACTTTGAGAGTAAAAAGCAGCTTTTTCAAGCACTACCAAGAAATGGTAATCATGATGAAACTTGTTTGAATTAGTGACAATCTAGGTCAACCCTAGGATTCTCATAAGACTTTATCTAACCTTGAAAATCAGCTAGCTTAGCCATAAGAGTAGACTGTCTTTGTCTCACAACCGTAGCTAAGTTTTGAAGCAAATTTAGGACATTCTTAGAAACCACACCAATAAAAAGAACTCATAAAATACCAAAAACATTTCAGATTGGTAGTAAAACACTTGCTCTTACTTTTCACCTATCTTTTGTTGTGTTTTACCTTATAATCTTAGACAGAGTTTGGAAAGGGCCAGGTAGCCTTCGGATATCATCCCCTTTTAAGAGGTGACATATCTGGTAAATGCCCTCCCAGTCAATCTCTGGTTAGAGTTTGTTGTGTTTCGAGATATCCTTGAAAAGGGATCTTTCACAAGCACTATGGTGGACTTTGTACCTTTTGGAAAACACTCTGAAATTTCCACCTAGCGACTCCACAATCCTGAACAGACCTTAAGACTCCACTGGGAAGAACCCTTAGCATCATAACATCATTTAAAACTCAGTTAGAGGACTGTTGGATTAAAATTACGAAAACATATTAGTTAAACCTCTTAAAGACTGTCATACTTGGTTGAAATTTTCTTGTTATTTTGGTCTAAAACACAGCATAGTGGCTCCTAGAAAGATTCACACTAGAGCCCATCCTGACCCTGATCCACCTGAGATAGTTGATAACCCAGAAAGAATCCTTTGGAAGTCTCCAAAGATAGAATCTTCAACTATTTTCAGATCACTCCTAAGAGCTAATTCGGTCCCTGAGAATCTTTCATCTCTACAACAATCACAAGCTGACCTATTAAATCCATTTAGAACTAGGTCCCTTGATGATTTAGATCAGTTAGATTCTGAGTCTTCACTTTCATCTCCTGAAACAAGTGAAAATCTTGAGAGTAGAGAAACAACACCTCCCGATTTACAATTTCTTTATAATCTAGGTGTCTCTCATCCAAGATTAGCTCAACAATCTACTGCTGTCCCATCCACTTCTTTTCATCTTTCATCCACCGCTCAAACCAATTCACTTCAGCCCACACCCCCTCTTGTTAATCCACCTCCACCAATATCGTGGCAGCATGGTATGCTCCCTTAGTCCTTCCTGTACCATTAGTCAATCTTCCACAGGACTATCAGTCCAAAATTCCATTATATGATGCTAGCAATGCTACAACAGCATCACAACATGTGGACAAGATGAATGAATACTTTGACAGAAATTAAATTGATGATGATTCTGTCAAACTCAGATTATTTGCTCAAAGATTGGGGGGAGAAGTAAGAAAATGGTTTAAAGCCCTAGCACCCCACAGTATCAACAATCTCCAAGGCTTCCATCAAACATTTTTAAACAAATGGGAAGTGAGGAAGAATCCTCTCCAAGTCCTTGCTGACTACAAAAATCTCCATAGAAACCCCGGGGAAAGTGTGCAAGCTTATTGCACCAGGTTCAATAGTGTATATAATGCACTCTCCCCAGAACTAAAACCTCCACAGGGTTCAACTTTAAACAAATTTCCTGAAGGGTTTGATGCTGACATGACCTATTCGCTAAGAGAAAGAGATTTTGCAACTCTTGAAGATATGCAAAGGGGTGCTCTTTCTGTGGAAGTCAACTTAATGGAGAAGAGAGCAAGGATGAAAGATGAAAAGAGAGTATCATTTAGAGAGGAATCCACCCCTTCTACTTCAAACTCAAAAATGGAAAGAATGATGGAGGAGATGATGAAGAAAATGAGCATTCTTGAGAGAGCACAAGCAATTCAAAACCAAACTGCTCCTCAAAACAGAAACCGGAATCATAATGCTAGAAGGAACCAACCTCCTAACATACCTAGGGAAGATGATCAGCAGATCACTCCTCCCTTTCATCAAAACTATCTAAGTGAGGTTGATGAAACAGATGAAATAGAAGAGGATAATGATATGAACCTATTTTGGGTAGATGATGATGACTTCGAGATTCATTTTGATAAGAAACAAGGTCTATACACACCTTATGATGACAAAAGAGATGATACTGAAAGTTATTATCAAGACATGGAAAATGCCATCACAGAACCTTCAAAAGAATATGAACTTAGAGGTAAATCTAGTCAAAAAACCCCCAACACCAAAACCTCTGACAAATCTTCTCAAAACAGCACTACGACCAAGTCTAAAACAATCAAACAAAGGGACAAAACAGTGGCTGTTGATCCCGGGAAAGGTAAAGAGAAAAGCACTCATAATATTGAAAAATAGAGTGCAGACATTAGTAGTACTAACACTTCAACTAGTACTCCTGTTTCAACTGTTGTGTCAAGTGTAGATAAAACAAATCAACAAGCTATTGTTGTTGATAAAACGACAGCTAATAAGGCTGAAACCAGTATTTTGAAGAACCAAATTCCTTTCAGCCTCGAACAGGAAATTTCCAAGATTAAAATCTCTGTTCCCTTAACCGAGTTAGCTGCCCAACATGTATATAAGGCCCAAATTTTGAAGGCTTTAAACATAGAAGAAAACGAGGACACTCTCAATCTTAATGATGAACAACCAGAGCTTGTTTTTGGTCCAAAGATTGAAGGTAAATATCAAGAAGGACCGGTTCCTCTCTTTTATGTAAGTTTAAATGTTCATGAGAAGATTCTACACAACACTATGCATGACTCAGGGGCTTCTCATAATTTAATGCCAAAAGCTGTAATGGAGAGCCTGGGTCTTGAAATCACTAGACCTTACAAAGACCTATACTCCTTTGATTCAAGCAGAGTAAAATGTCTAGGATTGATCAAAGACCTCTGTGTTAACTTAGCCCAGATTCCAGCCAAGTGTTTAGTCATGGATATTGTTGTGGCTGATGTACCCCCAAAGTATGGAATGCTATTATCAAGATCTTGGGCGGCTAAGTTACAAGGGACTATGCAAATGGACATGACCGATACGACTATTCCTGTTTTCAATCAGACTAGAAGACTTTACAGGGAGTCCCATATGCAATATATAGTCACTACTCAAGACCGACCTCAAAAATCTCCTCTATACTCTGTTAGCACAAGCCTTGATTCTTTTATTATGACCAACAATGAAAAATTCAATGAACAAGACACTTTAACAGAATTAATGGCCGATAGGAGGGAAGAGGAAGACAATACATAAGTGTCTAAACAATTTGCTGTATCTGAAAATTCTAGCAAACCAAACACAGGTCTTGAATTGTAGGTCACAAATTCGTTAGTCTTAAACATTGACCATCAAAAGGTAAATCCTCGATCCAATAAAGAATCTGAGGGGTCAAAATAAGTTCAACGGTGTGCTGATATTCATGAAGCATCCAAAATCACAGTAGTTGATGAGGACGTTCACCAAACAGACGAAATTGAGAACATTCCTCTGTGGAATATGTATTTTGATGGGTCATGCACTAGAACTAACGCTGGTGTAGGTGTCTGGATTGACAGAATGCATTTCTTGCAAATTAAACTTTCAGTGTTCTAACAACATAACGGAGTATGAATCCCTGCTCTTAGGCTTACATTTGCTGAAAAAGTTAGGAGCCAAGAGAATCAACATTTATGGGGATTCTGAGTTAATCATTAGACAAGTCAATGGGGAATATAACGCACATCATCCTAGAGTTAGGGCATATCGTAACGATGTCATGGACCTTTTGAAAACATTCAAGGAGTCCAAAATAATATTTTTCCCAAGAAAAAGAAATCTTATAGCCCAAAATTTAGCCTTTGCAGCTAGGACATGTCTAACGCCATATAGGACCGAAGATTGTTCACCTCAGATAAAATTTAGACCAGCTGTGCCTGATAATAAAAAATATTGGCAGGTGTTTGGCGGAGATAAACAAATAGAAGACTTCATGCAATTCAGAAATGAATTTCAGCTGCATAGTTCAGATTCAGATTATGATACAGACTGCAGTGAAGAAAAATTTCTTGGTGAAGAAGAAACATCCCCTAAACTTGTCGATATTAATCTTTTAACTGGCAAACCTCAAGATAAAGCAGAAATGCATACAGAGGAGTTGGAAACTCTACACTCTAAAGATGAAAGTTTTCCAAGTGGTCTAACACCTTTAGAAGAGTTGTTTGATTTTAATGATGTGGCCAAGAAACCTACACTGGAACCTGTAGAGACTGAAGTGGAGGAATGCAATATAGGCAGTGAGAAAAAACCGAAAATGATCAAACTATCCAAAACTTTGCCAGCTCACATTAAACTCAAATACATAGAGTTGTTCAAAGAATTTTCTAATGTTTTTGCATGGAGTTACAAAGATCTTAAGTCCTATGACATTGAAATAATACAGCACAAAATCCCTCTTAAAGAAAACCAAAAACCATTCAAACAGAAACTGCGCAGAATAAACCCTGTACAACTGCCTTTGGTTAAGAAGGAAATCATGAAGATGTATGATGCTGGTATTATTGTCCCTATTAGATATTCTGAATGGGTATCTAATCTAGTGTCTGTTAGGAAGAAAACTGGAGAAATCAGGCTTTGTGTAGATTTTATAGACTTAAACAAAGCTTCATTGAAAGACAACTACCCTTTATCAAAGATGGATCATATTTTGCAAAGGGTGGTGGGGTCTAAAAGAATTTCTTTGCTTGATGGCTACTCAAGGTACAATCAGATTTTAGTTCACCCTGCCGATCAATTAAAGACAGCCTTTACTACACCATGGGGCACTTTCATGTATGTGAAAATGCCTTTTGGTCTAATGAATGCTGGAGCAACTTTTCAAAGAGCCATGGACATAGCATTCTCGGAAGAACTGGGCTACTTCATCATTATATACCTTATGATGTCACTGTGTTTTAAAAAACAGATGAAGAGCACTTAGAACATTTAAGAAAATTTTTCGAGAAATGCAGAAAGTTTGGAATATCCTTAAACCCTAAGAAGACATTATTTGGTCTCCAAGAAGGTAAAATTCTTGGGCACATTATTTATGAGGAGGGTATAAAGATAGATCCAAAGAGGATTGAGGCCATATTGCAAATCTCTCATCCTTGAAATATCAAGGAGTTGCAATCTTTCATTGGGAAGATCAACTTTTTGAGAAGGTTCATCCCCAATTTGGCTGAGCTCCTTAGGAATATCACAAAAATGTTAAAGAAGGAGAAAGGGGTAAAATGGACCTTGGAAGCAAAGAAATCCTTTGAACTGGTAAAAAAATCATTAACCAAAACACCAGTTCTGATAAGTCCTGATTTTTCAAAATATTTTTATATTTTCTCGTTTGCATCAGAACACACCATAGCTGTTGTCCTTTTACAGAAAAATCCACAAGGACAAGATCAGGCCATTGCATTCTTTAGCAAGGCATTGAGGGATGCCCCTTGACGCAAACCTAGAGTCTGAAATACCCAGGATCTTCAATAACCATGTATATAAAAATGCATCTCGCATTCACTCAAATCAAAAACTTCAATAGTTGGCAATTTCACACAATACCATGTGCATGCGCCTTTTAAGATCAGAGTTTATTTCACAATCAAATTTTAACCAAATAAACACCCTATGCATCAAGACTGAGTCTGGCAATGCATTATAGCTTTATGCAACTCCATCATATCTTACCCATTTGAATCAATCTCTGGACTGCACCTTCTGGCTCATTATTTCTGCATCAAATATTCAAAATGTGCCTTTTCCAAATCTGCTTATCAAGCTCATAAAATGAATTTCCCATACTTATTATACTATTCATCCATATGAAGGTTTTAATTCAAATTTTATTTCCCAAACTCAGCACAAACTGAACGGATTCAAAATCCTAGAAAACGCAGATCAGTAATTTTTCATTGACAGCAATGCAATTCAAAACATTTAAACTTCACTTACCCAGTGCTGCTACCAGACTTGTATTAATCCATCAACTGCATATTTAATCGAACAAATTCCTCCAATCGATGCCACTAGAGGAATCGATTTCATCAACATATCCACAAGGTCCAGAAATTTACTTACTGCATTCTTCAGACGCCAGTAATTCGCGTAAAACCCAGATCCAATATTGACTTCTTCAAATCAGAAAATGTTATCAACGCTTTTAGCATTCCATGATTCTGTTTTAGAATGGTGTTAATAGCAATTGGAATTTAGAGCATTAAAATTTCATTTACCAAATCGATACATTATTTAGCGCTGTCAATCGATCTTCCTTTCCTTCAATGGTGTTCAATCTTCGTTCACACATTATTGCAAATAGTTTCCTGCTATGGCAATTACAAAATTTAACATACCTCTCAGAATTTCAACAACGCTCTCACTTCTACCACATTTCCAAAGTGTTTTCTCCGCATTTGATCTTTAAGCAAATGTCCCTTTGGTCTCTGCGCCCTTTCTGCGTTCCATCACTCAACAGTACCATCAGATTCATAAAAGTCGATTTCCTCATTCTTCAATTTAATTCCACACAATTTCACTTCGGTTTCCGTCAATCTAATACTATGGAGTAATTTCAAAACCTGCGCTTTCAATATATATATCAAATCACCACTGAATTGATTATCAGTTCCATTGATCTTACAAGCCGAAACACAGTTTTATATTCCTGTTTTTAATGTCAACTTATACAAACGATGACACCAGCGCAGTCAACAACCATGTATTTTAATACAAAATTGATACCATTTCAAACAGCTTCAATAACATGGTCATATATCATGTCAACAACCAACGCATTAATAATAGTGATTCACAATTTGTTCATACCCAATTCAGCCTAATTGACATCGACCATTAAGTCTGCGCCCAAGCAATGCTACAGGTCTTCAACTCATTATAACTCAATGCCAGTGTTAACACAAAGAACAAGGTTCGAATTCATATGTAGCTTCAGCGCTTTACACATGGTAACAACTACAGAATTTAAAACTCTGCTAGAGCTATGAAATCGACCCCAAACAGAAACTTCAAGGCCCAGATTCGATTTCAACGTAGCTGCTTCTGCACTTCTAATATATTATCCAATTCTTACAACCCAATCAAACAGCGTGTGATCTCAATTTAAATTCAATTTAAGTTTTATGCATCACGCATTGAACATTTTCACAAACTCAACGCTATACATCAAATGCCAATTTAATACTACATCAAATACTCAATCGATCTCATCATACATCGAACTTGATCACACATTCAAGGTATTATAAGCGCCCTTCACAGTTCGATTGATATTGAACCCAATTTCAGAAATTAACATCCAATTTCTAAAAACCACACTTATCATATTAATAAAAAAATACTTACAAACTTTCTTCGTGGCTAGATATTCAACAGTCGTGGCCCTTACAATTTACTGAAGGCTTACAGCCTTGCTGTTCAAGCCTACTCTCAATCTCACCCTCTCTCACAATCTCTAATGTCTTTTTCTCTCAAAACCCCCTCCTATTTATACAATTTTAAAAAATCATTTTTAATTAAATGCTCAATCCCTTCAATTCCTCAACAAACCCCTAAATCTCTCAACATCCCTAAAGGATAGATCTTTATCCCTAAAATCCTTCAACTAATTAAATTCCCTCATATCCTTTTATTAAATAAAAAGATATTTACAAAAATCCTCACCTTCTCCTATTTTATTCAAATTAATTAATAAAATATTAAAAATTATCACACCCCCTTTTAACATATTTACAAAATAAAAAACGCCCTTGATGCTCCTGCATCACCCCTTTGAAGTATAACATTATGGAGAAGCAGGATTTTGCTTTGGTGAAAGCTTTGAAAGACTTCAGAGTATACATCCTTCACTGACATATTATTGCCTTTGTCCCAAATTCAGTTGTTAAAGACATTCTAACACAGGACCCAGATGGTAAGAGAGGTAAGTGGATTGCAATTATTCTTGAATATGATTTGGAGATAAAACCCACTAAGCTGATCAAAGGCCAAGGTCTAGCTAGATTAATGGCTGAGTCAAATTGTGAAGTTCTTGATATTCATATGATTAATGCTTTAGATGACCAAGAAGAATTCTCAACTCCCATTGTTGAAGACCATTTTATGAATTCTCCTTGGTATGCTGATATTGTTTATGTTTTTCTCAATTTAAATACACCTCCTGGTTTGACAAAAACAAAGGCAAGGTTCTTGAAGCTGAAAGCAGTAAACTATTGCATTGTAGATAGATGTCTTTATTGGAAAAATACAGGTGGTATATTTCTTAAATGTTTTCCTGAGTTTGATGCAGAGAAGGTTAAGCAGGAATTCCATGAAGGAGAGTGTGGGGGTCATTTGTACTGGAAGTCAACAGCCAACAAAATTTTGGCCTACTCTTTTTCCTGATATACACAAGATGATTATTTCCTATCATAAGTGCCAAATATTTGAGGGCAAAAGAAAACTGCTACCCCTTCCTCTGCATCCAATCACTGTTGAAGCTCCTTTTCAACAGTGGGGACTTGACTTCATAGGAGAAATCCATCCACCATCTTCTGCCCAGCATAGGTGGATTCTTACTGCCACAGAATACTTCACTAAGTGGATAGAAGCCATTCCTTGTAGGCAGGCCAATGATTCAGTTATCATAAAGTTCATAGAGACTAACATTCTCTCCAGATTTGGCTGTCCTACCAAAAATTATCACTGATAACGCAGCAACATTTGGATCAAAAAGGATGGTTGACTTCTGTCATAGATATCAGATATCATTGGGGCATTCCACAGCCTATTACCCTCAGGGTAATGGACTTGCAGAATCTTCCAACAAAAGCTTAGTGAACATAATCAAGAAACTGTTGGAGGACAAAAAAAAGTCTTGGCACACAAAGCTGGTCCATGCACTTTGGGCTGACATATTAACTTTGAAGAAATCTATTGGTATGTCACCTTTCCAGCTTGTGTATGGTACTGATGAAATTTTTCCAAATAGCCTTGGTGTACCAGTTATGAAGTTGATTCCAGAATTGCAGACTGAAGAAAATGACATGACCAGAAGAATAAATCAGACCATTCATCTTCAGCAAACCAGGGAGGAAGTGTATAAAAAAGCATTACACAAACATGACAGTATCAAAAAGATTTTTGACGGAAGAGCTAAGGCTAGTAATTTCAAGATTGGGGACAAATTTTTAAAGTGGGACTCAAGGAGGGAAGAAAAGGGTAAGCATGGAAAATTTGACAACCTCTGGCTTGGCCCTTACTCTATTCATTCAGTTGCGGGTAATAATGCATTTTTCCTACAAGAACTGGATGGAACAGAATTGTTTGGGGGTCCTGTCAATGGCAGGATGCTTAAGCATTACTTCTCTTGATCCATTTTATGTTTTGAAGCCTTTTATCTTTTTCCATTATGAATATTCCATCCACCATTGCATTCAAAGTTATGAAAAATCAAGAAATACAAAAACAAAGAAAAGAAAGAAAAGAGGGCAGAAATGAAAACAAGAAATGCAAAGCCCCATGCCAAAAAGAGAGACAAAATCTGAAAGTGTGCAAGTTCAAATGCCACTCCTCAAAAATACACTTCTAGTTAGTCACACTGTTTAAACTTGACAAATTAGCTTTAAATTTTCTGCTGATAGGATAGTGAATTTGATTTTCCAAACTGTTTAATCTTGGCTTATCAGTAGATATATTAGGTTAGAAATTGAAGGTTCAAACAAACTCAAAATTTGAACCAAAGTTTCCAAAGGGAGATGACTCAAAACTGTTTTATTTTCTGAGTCACAAAAGAGAAAAACTGGTTCTAATTTGCTCAAAATCTGAACCAGAAGAAAAGCAAAGACAGCTCAAAAACAAAGCAAAAATAGAGCTGTGAAGAAAAGAGAAGGCCATGATGAGAAAATTTCAGATCTTAAGCCTTCCATTTTATTTTTATTTTTTGCAAATAATAATCTATGTGCAGCTTGTTTTTATGCCATAGATCACAGCAAGTCAAACAACTTAATCTTGACTTGACTGTTTTTAAAAATTTCTGTTGTAGAATTTAGATAATGAAAGTCTATTGGACAGTTTAATCCCAACAGACAGTAGATTAGGTAGAGAAAAATCTGAGCTCAACTGTTTAATCTGAGTTTAGGGAGAAATAAGGAGAAGAATTAGATTAGTTTTTATGCTTTCAAAAGAATAAAATGTTGTGAAAAGATTTTGCCAATCCAAGTGCACTCTGATGAAGAAAAAATGTTAGATCAGTAGGATTGGGTAGGTAGAAAGTTGTATTGATGAAGTCCATTATTCTTTCATAACTGATGTTATTTTTCAGAGCAAAGCAAGATCATCCAGCAAAATAAGAGCAATCCAATTGATAAGGCACATGTTCAGCATCCCGGAGAAAATAATGGATCAGGCACAAGTCAGCCTCCCAGAGAAATCAAGTCTGAATTCTTGATGCCTTCAAGAAGGCACCATCCCCAAGTGGAGCCACTGTTAGCCACCTGTAAAATTTGATTATACCAAAGGTGGCTAAATTTTTTTTGAGCCTTCAAGGAACAAATTTTCCCTATCAAAAAATGTTGGCTCTTGAAGACTCTTGAAGGCATCATAGCCTCTGTCCAGATCCCATTCTGTTGTTCACATCCTAAAAACCTCTGAAATCCTACAAAAATCCAAAGTCAAATACTGCTGCAGACCCCTTTTTTCCCTTCCTTTTCTTCCAAACTAACCTCTTTTTCTGTCCCTCCATTTCCCATGAAAACCCCACAATTTCATGATTCTTCCTTTTTCCTTTTCATAACATCCATTTTATAAGGTTAAAAACCCACTTTTTAACCTTACCACAACCTTCTTTTCCTTTGAAAAAACATTAAAAAAAAAACCATGAAAAATACATATTTTTATGTATGGGGCTTAAGCCCCCTCGGGCTAAGCCTCTAACCCTTTTTCTCCCATGCGCCCGAGCGCCAGAACCAACTCCTAAACCTCGCGGGCGTTTATCCTTTCCAATATTTTCTCTGCCCAAAACATTAAAAACCTTTGTGAATTCGTGTTTTTGGGTTTTTAATTCATTTCCAAAGTTTCTGCCCGTATAAGTTGTGGAGCAACCTCCACCGTCTATCTACTCCGCAGATCGGACGATGCGGAGCGCGCCATTCCTGTGGACCCCCCCCATCCGTGCGCTGTTTTCCAAACCCGCGTGATTTCCATCGCACCGCTCTTTAGCGGAAGGCAGTTTTTCCCAATCGGCAGCGATTCCATACACTTGCTGCCCCGTGTCCCTTGTACGATTTGAAAATTGCCGTGTAGCTGTCGTCCATCGCGCGTTATAGCTCGGACTAGGATGGCTAGCGAAATCAATCTCCGCCGTCCGATCTAAGCCCACTCATCCAACGGCTATCGCTCTTCGAAGGTGTCTGATGGATAACAAAGGTCCCCACGCAATAACTCAGTTTCCGTGCAATGGCAACGACATCTCCGCCATCGATATGATCTGCAGATCGACGGTCCAAAATTCATCACCCAGATTCCCTCCGTTTTACTTTCAGCATCCCCTGATTCCATCTGGACCGTCCAAATTGATTCAGATCAACGGCACAGTTTCACTGTGGGGGTATACCCCCAATATTTTTCCTCCGTACACCCGGACCCCCCGCAATCATCCCTGACCGTCGATCTCAGCGCGAATCGACGGCTCATATTCATCCTTCTCCTCTAACCACCCCTTTTAATCGTGGCCGTCGATCTCTACAGATCGACGGCTCGAACTTAATCTTTCTTCCGCCCATTCTATGATCTCCCAGATTAATCCCGACCGTTGGATGATGCCATCCAATGGCCACGCTTCCTCCGCACCTTCCAATGTAGTTAAACCTATAAAAGCAGGATTTTTTAATAAATTTTTCGTATTGTGCAGGGTTTTAAATCATTTTTTGTGGTTTTCAAAGAAGATTCTGAGAAGGAGGGTGACGACCCTGCTGTTTTCGATTTTTCAAAGAAAATCGCCCGCAGGGTTGAAATGCATATTTCATCGATTTTTTCTCAGGCATTGATGCCTTATAAACCCTGCGCAGCCCGGCACGACAGCTAGAAAACCATGAAACAGGCATAGTCGAAGATTATCAGTGTCGAAGACCAGGATGAACGAAAACAGAGAATTAATGGACAGATTAGCAGGGATTACTGCTAAGATAGTTATCAAAAGCCTAATTCCCAAATTAAAACACAGTTTAAAGGAAAACCTAAAGTTTTTTATCAGGAAAACCCTCCACCGCCACAAATGGAGGCAAATTGATTCCTCCCAGCAACTAAAGCGCCACCTGTGCCTCAAAGTATTCAATCAGGAACAAAATTTATTGAGCAGGGTCAGATATTTTTTCTCGACGCAGCCGATGAGTTACTTCTGCCACGAATTTAATGAAAGGATGTCTGCATAGTAACCCTAGCATCACACAGAGCCTCAAAAGTCAACAAAAGCTCCCACCGAGCTCAATTCACAAGTGTAAACCAATTAATACAGTGAAACACCTGTACAGTTTCTTCTTTGAGCCCCCCAAAGGCCAAGAAGACATTAACTCTTTATTAATTTTATTTGAGATCTTTTATCAGATCTCACCTCCTCATCCTTCTATAAATACTTCAGTAGAAGATTAGTGAGGGGTTGGTTGTTGATGTAATTACTGAACATTGTAATGTAAGTGAGCTGAAGACTTATGATTGTAAATAGTGATTCACTGGCTCTTGGAGCTCTGCTTGTAACAGATAAGTTAGGTTGTGAAAGAAAGATGAATTAAAACACTGGACTTGAAGATTGTAACCGGTTTGGAGCATCAATACAAGCTGATTTATGGGATCCTGGTCTATGTTGATGGTGATGTTATTCTCATTGAATCTGGTTATTTTGTTTATGTTTTCATTATGTTTCATATTCTTCTATAAAGAACAGTTTAAACAGGGTTAGGACCTGCTGTATATCAGTGACTTTCTCTGGCTAAAAAACCTTTATTTAAATGTTTTCTTTCAACTGCGTTATTTAGGAATGATTTAATTCTGTCTAAACATAGGAATGTTGGCGTTCCCTCATCTTATTGTCTTAGCTGAATATTATTCTTGAATGTTACTATCAATACATGTTGTGTGAAGATGAACTGAGGAAGATATGGTTAGCTCTGGTCCCAATTTTGTCTGCACCACTGTTTGATTGTTTCCCTTAGAATGTGTTAAAAGCTGGCTAGTTTCAAAGTACTTACCAAATCTTAGGCCATTCTGTGTTATCTTTGTGATTGTCTCGAAATTAACTAAGTAAAGAAGAGCTAGGAGAGGATTTGTGGTGAGCCCGGCCCGCTAGTTTCTACTCCAAAGGTTGCCTTCAAGTTTCCCTTCGTTTTTTATGTGTTTTCTATTGGAAGTGTATCAAAGGCTGGCTAGTTTCGAAGTACTTACCAGATCCTAGTTTGCTTCTATGCTTTTCTTAAGTGCCTGGTCAAAGGCTGGCTAGTTTCAAAGTACTTACAAGATCCTGGGCTGCTTTTCATTCTTCATCTGTTTATTTCCCCTTCTTGATGTATCACTCCATTCCATAAATCCAACCTTAAAGAGATCCTTAGGCATAGATGACTTGCCCCATAGACCACTCTTGAATCTGATTGTTTCAATTAAATCCTCTTACGACTCCATAGCCCAATGGACTAAGACTCGCAATTGTCTTTATTCTTGGCCAAAGCTTATTCTGGTTGCTTGCAACTTCTCACCTTTGAACCTCTTTGCATTTGGGACTTTTTACCTCAAACAGTAATCATGTTCAACCATCCAAAAACAAAAAAAACCCTTGGTCTTCATAACTAGCCTAATAGCATTACCCCAAACTTCAAAGACAAATCCATCTTTGCACTCATTGGAGAGATCCCTCTCCGGATTCAGGAGGGCTAGATCCTAGAATCCCAAAGTTGGTTGAAACGATGTTGTTTCTGTAATTGGACTCTGCCAATCTTGCTAATAAATTACAGATCCCTAACAAGTGGGATGACCAGGTTTAATGTGGTATTTTTTACAGAATTCAATCATTTTCTTAGACTTGAAAGCAGTTGCATTATCAGTAATGAGCTTTTGAGGACATCCAGATCTAGACAATATATTGTTTTCTAGGAATGAGATTATGACAGAGTCAGTGGCCTGTCTAGAAGGAATGGCTTCTATCCACTTGCTGGAATATTTTGTGGCTGTCAAAATCCATTTTTGCTGGGCTGTGGAGGGAGGGTGAATTTCACCGACAAATTCTAGACCCCATTACTGAAATGGAATTTTTGTGGAGATGGGTTTGAGGGGTAAAGGTAACATTTTTTTCTTCCCTTCAAATATTTGGCATTTGTGACAGGAGGTCACATACTTTTTAACATCTGCAAAAGGAGTGGGCCAGTGAAAACCTACCCTCAATATTTTATCAGTTGTTGACTTCCAGTAAAGATGTCCTCCATAGTCACCTGCATGAAATTCTTGCATAACTTTATCAACTTCATCTTTAAGTAAACAGTTAAGTAGTATAACACCATGATCTCTCCAAAACAAAACACTATCTGTGATACAATACTTCATTGCTTGCATTTTCAAAAATATAGATTTAGCTCTAGACAAACCAGGTGGAGCTTGTAAATTTATTAAAACAAATATGATATCTGCATACCAAAGTTAATCAATGAAATATTCACTGATCTGTGGAGTCACTATCTCTTCCTGATCATCTGATTGAGATATAAAATTTATATCCAAGGCATGACAGTTCGATTCAACCATGAGTTCGACTAAACCTTGGCCTTTAATGAGTTTAGTAGGCTTTATTTCTATGTCATATTCCAAAATAGTGGCAATCCTTGCCTCTCTTTCCATCAGGCCCATTTTGAGTTAGAATGTCCTTAACTACTGAATTTGGAACATATGCAATAATGTGTGAATACAATATAAAGTATTTAATAGCCTTCACTAAAGCAAGTTCTTGTTTCTCCATAATGTTATATTTTAGTTTGACATCTTTTAGTGATTTGCTAAAAAAAGAAATGGGTTGTTCATAACCCTGATCATTCTTCTACAGTAATATTGCAACAATTGTATGTTTTGAAGCAAAAGAAAAAATAATAAAATCTTTTTTGAAATCTGGACTTATTAGGACTAGTGTTTTTGTAAGGGCTTGTTTGATTGATTCAAATGATTGTTTTACCTCTACTTTCCATTTAAGTGCTGCGTCTTTCTTTAACATGTTATTTAGTTCTCTAGTTAATTCTGCTAAATTTAAAATGAATCTTCAAAGAAAGTTAATCTTACTTTAGAAAGCTTGTAATTCCTTGATATTTCTAGGATGACTTATGTTCAGATTGCCTCTATTCTAGCAGGGTCTATTCTAATTCCCTCTTTCGAAATAATATGTCCTAAAATTTTACCTTCTTCAAGCCCAAAGAGTGTCTTTTTTGGATTCAAATAGATACCAAATTTTCTACATTTGATAAACACTTGTCTGAGATGATCTAAATGTTCATTGTCTATTTTTGAGAATACAATAGTATCATCTAGATAAATTACAAGAAAATCATGAATTTCTTTGGAAAAAGCTATGTCCATAGCTCTCTAAAATATAGCTCCTGCATTCATTAATACAAAAGGAATTTTCACATACATGAAAGTACCCCAAGGAGTGGTAAATGCTGTCTTTGGTTGGTCTTCTGGCTAACCTAACATTTGATTATATCTAGAGAATCCATCAAGAAATGAAATCCTAGATGATCCAACTACCCTTTGTAAAATATGATCCATTTTGGGAAGAGGATAGTTATATTTTAGGGGCACCTTGTGTAAGTTCCAGAAATCAACACAAAGTCTAATCTCCCCTATATTTTTCCTAGTGGGAACTAAGTTTGAAACCCAATCAGAATATCTGATAGGTGCAATGATCTTTGATTCATACATCCTCTTTACCTCTTTTTTAATCAAAGGAAAAAGAACAAGACTTATTCTCCTAAGCTTCTGTTTAAATGGTTTATGATCCTCTTTGATAGGTATTTTGTGGTTAATGATGATGGTGTCATACGATTTAAGGTCTTCATAACTCCATGCAAACACATCTTGAAATTCTTTAAACAAAGCTATATATTTCAGTTTTTCTTCTAAAGGTAAAGCTTTGGAAATTTTGATAAGCTTAGGTTTATGTTCTATTCCTATATTACATTCTTCTACATATGATCTTAATGGTTCCATTTTTGGTTTTCTGGCAACATAATTTGAATCAAAAAGATCTTATAATGGGGCTAGTCCCTTAGGTAAAAAGTTATTCTTCAAATTTAAAATCTCTGAATCATCATCTGCTAGTTCTTCTATTTCTACTTTCTCTAATTTGTCTATTTCTACTTGAGTGAATTTAGTGGGTTTAGTTAAATCTAGATTATTTACATTTATTTCACTGTCTAAAGTATCATCTACTGTACAATCTGTGTCTATGTTACAATTCTTGAATTCTCCCTCAACATTCATAAAATGGTAGATTTGAGTATCCTGTGTAAAAATATTCCAACATTTTAAGTTGTCTAGTATAGTAGGTCTGTGTCTTACCTCTGTTGTATATTGATGATTTGGCTGAAAAGGCAGGTTACAGGTGCTAGCAAAAGTTGTTAAACTGTGTGCCTGCACATTCTGTTTTCTAGGAATTACAACAAAGTCAATTTCAAGCAACTCCTTAATGAGATCTAAAATTGTTTCTCTGTATTGGCTTAATCTAGGATTATACACAGAATATTCTCCTCTAATTTGTTTAACAATTAAGTCAGAGTCTCCCATGATAGAAACTCTTTTGCCTCCTAAATTTCTAACAATTTACAGCCCTAAGTTTAAATCTTCATACTCATCCATGTTATTGGCACATTTGAAGTTTAATCTAAAGGCATGACCTTCAGAATGATGTTTTTCCATGTTATGTATCCAAATGCCTACTCCTGCTCCTAATTTGTTCACTGAACCATCAAAATCTCGATGCCACACTGATTCATGAAAGATATTATCACTTTCAACTTCTTTATTTTTCTGTTTAACAACTGTGTTTTTGTCTATTCCAGTTTCTGAGTTATACAAAATTAAAGAATCCATATCATAATGTACAAAATAAATAGGATAGTTTTGTGGTTCGTCTGCACTACTAACCATGTATTTCATTAATGTTTCTCTATAAAGTTTCTTGGGTTGACCAAATACTGAAATTGTGGCATATGACATGTCTAACTGTAGAGATCCCTATAATTTTTCTCCCCATGAGCAAGATAATAGCATTCCATATTTAGGAGGGATATTAGCAACTACAATGTCCATGACTATACTCTTACCAGGGTATTGGACTAGAGTGACACACAAGTATTTTATTAGGCCAAGACATTTAACTTTGCTAGAATCAAAAGATAAAAGATCTTTATATTGTCTACTGATGTCTAAATCCAATGTTTCCATAATGGCTTTTGGCATTAAATTGTGTGATGCTCCTGAATCTAGCATAACATTGTGTAAAATTTGATCATGTATACTCAGGCTAATGTAGAAAGGAGGAACACTGCCTTATTGATGTTTCTCATTTACCTCAGGACAAAAACGTAACTCTGGTTGGTCATCGTTTAGATTGACAGAGTCTTCTCCTTCATTAATGTTTAGTGTTTCTGTGGTTTGTGATTTATATAAATCATGTTTTACCAATTATGTTAAAGGAATTGGTATTTTCAGTTTGGAAATTTCATTTTGGATATTGAATGGAATTTGTGTCTTTCCTAACTGAATAATCTCTTCTCTACTAACTGTAGTTTGAGTATGTTTCTCTTATTTATCTACAGTTGGTTTTTCAGTCTGTATTTCCACATTTTTGTTGTTTTCAATCTTCTTTTCAGGGACAGTTTGGGTGGTAGCTATGGCTTTGGTAGTAGTTGTTTTAGCAGTAGCTGATTTTTTAGGATCAACTGTTGTTTTAGTAGCTACATATGTTTCAGGATCAACTGATTTTTTAGGATCAGCAGTAGATGTTTTAGCAGAAACAATTGTTTTTGCAGTAGCAAATTTTTGAGGATTAGTTGATGTTTGAACAACAGTGTCTGTAATATCTACAATTTTAGGACTGGGTGCAATTTTTGGACTAGAAATTTTCTGATTTGCACTAGAGTTTTGTTGGGTTTCTCTAGGAAGAATTTTCAGTACTTTATTTGTAGGAGTTTCTACTGTTTTCTTATTCTGAGTTTGGGTAGATTTCTTAGTAGGTGCTTCTACATTCTTCTTGATCCTAAGGTTATATTTTTTATGAACTTCATTAATATCATATTCATAACCTTTCTTGTAATCAAAAGACTCTCCAGAATCTAACTATATTTGTTGCAGCATATATAATTCATGTTCTTCTTGTGTAAGAAAAATAGTATTATCATCATTAATACCCATTAAGTTAATCTGAGTGTCTTCATCTTCTTCATTTTGGTGAGAAATTTCATCATAGTTCTCTTGGAAAGGTTGTCTTATTGTTTGATCAGGTGCTGATTCTCTAGCTTTACCAGTGTTAGGATTCTTTCTAAAGTTTGGATTTCTAATTTGAGTACCTTGTTGTTGGTTGTCCCACTGTGGTTTCCTTTCCATATTCTCTAACCTATCCATCATTCTTTCCATGTCTTTTTCTAAGCTATCTATCCTACTATCTGAGGTTGAGGGTTCATCCTTTATTGTTACTCTTCTTTCATTTCTTAATATAGCTCTTCTAGCTAAGAAATTAGCTTCTACACTAACAACACTACTTTTCATATGCTCTAAGGTTTTAGGGTTTCTTTCCCTCAGTTGGTATGACATGTCAATGTCAAAAACATCAGGGAATTTGATTAAAGCTAAATATGGTGGAGGTTTAATGTTTGTTGGAATATAATTATAGATACTGTTGAATCTAGTACAATAGTCATGAACTGGTTCGTTATGTAATGTTTTTATGTTCTAATATTCAGACAAAATTTGTAAAGGATTTTTATTTTTCTCCCATGTATTGATAAAAAATTTATGGAAATGTTATAAATCAGTAATATGTGTTAGGTCCCCGTAATTTGTTAGATTGGCAAGACAAAAAGTACAGGGGTAACATCAAACCAGTCTTTGGAGTCCTAGGACCTAGCCTTCCTAGACTCATACAGGGCTCTCTCTATGTTTGTGTAAAGGATTTAACTTTTTTGATTTTAGGCTAGTTATAGGGATTAGGGTTTTCTTGTTTGTTTGTTTGGTTGGATAGGATGTGAAGAAAAATAGGTAGAGTGAGAGAGAAGCAATCCATTGGGCTATGGAGTCAGCAAAGATCTTGAAGAGTGCAAAAATAGGTCAAGGGTGTCTCCCAGGGAAAGTTAACAAGGCCAAATGGGTCTAACTAGGTTTAGTGTGGGTGAAATGAACATGGAGTTGTGAATATAGTAGGTTAAGGGGAAATCAAGGATCCTTTACCATACTAAGAAACAAGAAAAAACTTTCAGGAATGATTAGCATAGTAAACACTTAAAGAGCATTGAAGGATTCTTCAACTAGACTATACTAAGCAGACCTTTAAAAAAAAACAACATATAAGTAAACTTAGAGAGCAGTTAAGGATTTTCTGAAACTTACTTGCAAACAAATAGACTTTTGACATAAAATTTTAGTAAAAACCAAAGAGCATTTAAGAATTATTTAGCTAAACTTCAAGGAGGAAAACATAGAAATCAAAGGAGGCAGGCAAAAGTAGGGTGCCAAGAAGCAAGTCCTATTCTCTATTTCTATCTTTTGATAAAAGAAAACATGAACATAATGAAACTGAAGAAAAAAAAGACAAAAGTGGAATACATCACCATCTAAAAAATCTTTATGAATCCTAATAGTGTGCTCAATCCATGGATGCTCAGTCCAAAGCCATCACCAGTCACCAAAAACCAATTTCACCAATAAACTATACTCAACAAATATCCAGCATGTACAATGAGGCCTCAATTCTGTATTTAACAAGAAAGGAGGATTAGAACCCTAACTAGGGTTTGAAAACATCATTAACTAATCATAAATACCATTTATGTCCAAAGAGACCATGCAAGGCACAAGGCGTAAAATATCTAATGCAATAAATGAAAAATAACATCTAACACCTAACATTGGAGTGATTTTCCCAAAAAACCTCAAAATATCTATTTCCCATAAATTTTTGTCTTTTTTGACTTTTTTGGCAAGGGCACAGTAGGGAGGTCCAAGGGCGCAGCACCTGCACTGGAAAAATGGGTCACCTTGCAGCTATGTTTTGAAGGCCCTCCCGATGTCGGAATGAGCTCCATGATAGCTCGTTGGAAATCTTGTCGAGTCTACTTTCCAAAAATTCCCTTGGTTTTCTGATTGGACTTCAGTTACCTGTTAAAAATCCAAATCTCCAAAGGCTGCTAAGGGTGCAACGTCAGCCTTGAAAATTGGGCAGAAAGGTGAATTTTTGTATGTTTTTTACCCTTTTGGGGGACCAAAACTGCTCCAAATGATCTGAAATTTTGTGTGAATGATGCCCTTGACCTGATGAATCCAAAAATGTAAAAAAATACTCAAGAAAGTCCTCCAAAAAAGAGCGCAACACCAAGGGCCCCGCGCCATTGGCCCTCCAAAACAATGAAAAACCAAAATTATCAAAAGTTGCAAAATTTTTGAAATTGCCTTGCTTATGGTGTTTGGGATGCCTGTAGAGAAGCATCAGCAAGGAATTCAAGGTTTTTCTTTCCATTGGCCTTCTTGAAAGCTTGAATTTTGGCAAGGGCTCTTTTGAGCTTGGCCCTTGCAATTTGATTTCTTAAGGCATAGTGCTTGGCCATTTTCTTCTGAAGGCCAAGGTCTCTTTGTGTCTTCTCTAGCTGATCTTCCAAGTGTGTATTAGCCCTTTCTAACCAAGGTTATCGATCATACTCTATCTCCATGGCAAGCAACTCAGTTAGAGTGAGTTGCTCTGCCAATGTTGTTTCTTGCTCCTTCTGCTGGCTAAGGCCTTCCTCAAGCCCATTGTTCTTGGCCTTCTTCTAGACAGATGCTCTTCTTCATCTTCACTCTCATAAAAAAACCCCAAGACTTCATCAAGCCTAACATTGGTCCTTTCAGCCTCTTCCCGAGCTCTGATTTCCCTAACCTCATAAATGGCCCTTTGTGCCTCCAAATTCTTGTTTTCAGTCTCATAATAGTGGATGACATTCCTAGCCATAAATATGTTGGCTTGCAAATCTTTGATTTGGGCATCCTTACCTTTGAGCAACATTCTTGAGATCCTTGCCTAATTTTCATCATCACAGTCAACATGAATGAGTTAAAATTCTCTCAGTCTCATGCTTATCTTCTTATTCTTCCTTTATGACCTTCTCTTTTCCTTTGTCCATTTTCTTGGTTGAAGTGGAAGGCATGGCCCCTTGCCTTTTAGAGGCAACAAACACATGCCTACTTCCTCTTTGATAGGTTACAGAAAAAGGTTCAATTGTGCTAATTTTAGTGTCTTCAGTCTTTCTACCATCATGATTGTCATCATCATTGATATCCTTGCTGTCCTTATGAATTTCATGGCTGCTCTCATGGCTGTTGTCATCTGTCTCCATGCTCTCTGCTTCATCATTGATATTTTTGTTGTCATTATCAGTGTCAATATCATCATCATCATTATCATCATCTCCACTGATATCATGGCCATCATGATTGCTACTTGATCCTTCCTCACTGATTTCTGCACTACTATTTACCTCATTGACATCAGCCTCATCATTTTGTTCCTCATTCACACTGATATCTGCCTCTTTATTTCCTTCCTCCTCATTACTTTTTTCACTGCCTTCATCTTCTTTATTGATTTCTATGCTGTCATTATAGTTGATATTGGCATCATTTACATTAGCCTCATTTTCATTATCTTGACTGTTAGGTGCTTCATTACTAGTTTCTGCACTGCCTTCATTACTGCCATGAGCCTCACTATTTTTAGACTCAGTGGCCTCTTCTTCACTAACATTTTCTGCCTCATCTCTGCAAAGACTATCACTTTCATTAGCTTCACTGCCATCTTGGTTCTGTGAGCCATTGTCAACATCATCATCATCATTTTCCTCATCTTTACTGATATCTACCTCCATGTCTTCTTTGCTAGTTTCTTCATTTGTATCTTCACTGCCTTTTCCACTTCCCTCATCTTCTTCACTGGCTGATTTTTCTTTGTTTGACTCCTCACTATTTTCCTCTTCATTTCCAACATCATCACTGACCTCATTTTCCATGCTTTCTGCCTCATCACTGACCTCTGCCTCTTCATTTTCTTTCTCTTTATCGCCTTATTCTTCATTATTGCTTGATTCATCATTATCCTCTCCCTCATTTTCTTTTGACTTCTCATTGTCACTTCCTTGATTTTATGATGCATTGTGAGAGAGTGAGGAAGGAGGGTTTTACTGAGGTGAAGGGATATGTCTAGATGATGAAACATGATCAGCAGAAGATGATGGAGGAATAAGGACAGGAGGATGAGATGATGAAGGCATGTTTTGTTGAGGATGGGCTTGTGGATTGGTGAACACTTCATGGCCACTGAAAACCTCCCATGGAATACCCTTTTGCTACAATTTATGCATCACAACCATTTTGATCAAAGAGTGATGAAATAAGCTTTGCATCTGGTGAGGTAAATCTCTCTTCTATACAATATAAGAAATCTTGTCAATACTCCTGTAGGGTAGTAGGGTAGATGCAGCATCTTAACCCTAGTAAAGTGCATGAGCTACCTAATGTGATAGGAGTAAAGCCTAGAGAATATTCCTTCACATGTGAAATATTTCATAATGACCCTCATCATGGGCGCATACCTCTCAAGAAAATGTGAGAAAGGAAATATAGATTTATTATAGTCTTTCTATCTGGGTTTAAGGAATGGCTCATAGTAGCTCATGTCTAAATTGGCCTGCTTGAACCCTTTTTCACCAAAAATAGGTATTCCAGTGGCAAAGGCAATGGCATTTGAAGACAGCTCAAAGTTTACCCCTGCAAGGTTGACTTTTTTCTCAGGTAGGTTAAGTATGAAGAGCCTAGTCAACTCGGGGTGATTCTGCACCTACTGTACTTTCTCACAAAATTCATAACACCCTACATTTTGGAAGCAAGAGACAGTTAAGGAAGATGCATTTAGCTCCATTGTGTTTAGTGGTTCAAACATGTTGATCCTCCCACCTTTGTGTTGATGCCTCCTTGGCACTTGGCCTTCCTCACCACTATCACTGTTACCTTCCCTTGACATTTTGACAATTTTTCCCTTGAAAAACCTAGCTCTTCTTGTGAAACTGATATGAAAAAGGTAATGGAATGGTGGAAAAAAGGCAGCCTTTTAGAAGTGAGTGAGATGTATGAGTGAAGGTGTAAGTATATGAGAATGAGGAATAGGCAGATAATTCAATGATAACCCCTGCTGATATCTATTTTAAACTTTGTTTTTGACTTGTGTTGACTGATACCCTTAATAGTCAGATGCATGGGGCTTAAAAAATATTCTTAAGCATGAAAATTAGGTTTTCACCTTAAGGTTTCCAATTTGTTTTAATTTCAAACCATTGAGATGTTTTCAGGAAGGTAAGGCATCCACCTACCATTTAACCTTGCTTGAAAACCTCCTGGTGGCAGCTTTGAAGAGATTTGAGTTGAGTTGAGGGTTAATAGGGTGTGGAGGCCCTCCTGGCTAAGCACGCAATGCCCAGGTGAACGAGGTGTCGGGTCGGGGAAAAACGAAGCGTTGTGTGCCAGGCGCGCAGTGCCAAAGCTTTTTTTTCGGGCTTGTCAGTTTTTTCGGGTAAACGCGCAACACATTGTCAGGCGTGCAGCGCTTACCTCCAGGTGCGTAGTGCCGAAATTTTTTTTATGGGAGAAATGTCCAGGGGTGCAGTGCCCAACTCCAGGCACACAACGATGACCTGAACGCGCAGCGCCGGGTAAACTTTCCCGAATTTGACTTGAAACTCGAACTTTTTCTTCTCAAGAATGCTCTCAACTCTTTGCATGGAAACAATAGCTTGTTTGAAGTGTAAGGTGACCATTTATAGGCTCAATGATTTAAATTCAGTTTCACAACCCACTTTCTAAAGTTTTTAAGCCTTTGTCACTTTTTCATTTATATTCCTTTGTTACCGATTCTCTGACCTTTTTGCTTTGCAGGTTTGCTTTGAGTTATGAAACTTTCTCTTCTTTTAATCTTGAGGATTAGACCTATTCACGTTGACATAGCAGCATCTTTAAAAACATCTTTTTCCTGCATCATAAAGTTCAAAACATACTTCTTACTTACTCTAGCCACTTCTGATTTGTAGGTGCCTAAAAACATTGATTTTATCTTTCTTTTTTATACTCTTTACATCCTCCTTACTCTGTAAGTTTTTATTGAGTGACAAGGTTGAATTTATTTGGCTTATTTATTTCCTTTTAACACTTTCACTTAGCAGGGGTCATGAGAACCTTGAAGTGGCTCTTCCTTTTCGATCTTTGAAGCATGCTAGATTCACTTTGACAACCTTAGGAACTTACATAGTGTCAGTATCTCCAAAACTTCTTTTTTCTTACCTTGGAGCTTAAATCATCTTATGTTTGGCATGTGACTAAAAACCTTGGCTTCACCTTTCTTATTGATGTTGACGCATGACAAGTTGAGCTTGACAACTCTTTAGGATGCTTACACACACTGGCACCTTCACAATCCTTTTACTTGCATCATGGAGCTCAAGTTACCTATTGATCACTTTTGGCATGAAAAAAATCTTTGGACAAGTTTGGATTATTTTCAAACAGAGACATCTTCAAAATTCCTTTTCTGTCATCATGGAGTTAAAAACATGCTTTTCACCTTCTTTGATCATCTTCCCAAAACCTTAGGTGTCTGGAATGCTTGAGAACAATTATCAGTGTTGTCTTCTAAGTTCTCTATAGCCCTTTCAATTTAATTCCTTTATGTCTAGTTCACCTTACCCTTTTCCCTATTTCATCCATAATTTTTGAAAAAACTTCTCTTCATGTTTGGTTTCTTGGTGTACCTCTAGGTTATTTCTGCATTTGATTCACTGTTTGGCACTTGTTGGCCCAATCAAGCTAAAAAACCACGATTCTCCTCAAGACCAAGTGATTCATGTATTTCTTGCTGCAAAATGTCTTCATTGAGTAGCACATCTCTTACCTTACCAAATTTCTGCTGATAGTCATTTTAACACTCCTGCAGAAGTGTCAAAGTTCACATTTACCTCTTGCAGAACTTGAACTTGATAAAGCAGTCCTCCTTGGGGACTTTCTGATCTTTCTTGGACAAGCATGTTCTGATATTCTTTTACATTTGAGCGAGCTTCTAGCATAGGAAAGGCAATGCTTAAAACACCAATGATGACCCTAAAACCTATGAAACCCTAATGACCTAGTGGGAGGGTCCTTTGACCTGGTTTTTGACTGAAACTTGGTTTGGGGTCTTCAAGTGTAAAAACAAAGTCTTTGAAAATTTGATGTATTGAAAATCCAAAATCCGATGTACTTGATTTATCTAAAGAGCCTACAGAGATAGTTTTGAGACCATCTATGCTTGAGGAACCTGGTGAACATGGGAAGGGAAAGGCTATTGGTAACCCTAGTTGTAAAGTAGTATTATGGGCAAGGGAAAAATAGAGTGATGAGGTCATAGGTAGGAAATAGGGATGGAGATGAGTGGTACAAGCCCACAAGGAGTCTTTTAGGAGTGGGAGGGTGACCATGAAAAAGCTAAATTGTAGAATAGTGAAAAATTTTCCATAAGGATAATGAAGGCACTGAGATATCTAAAACTCACAATATTCAGGGATTTTCTTTTTATAAATCTAGGACCAATATTTAGTCATCTACAAATGGTAAAAATTACTGATGACTAACAATATGATTGGCAGGTAAAGCTTTAAACCATTTCTTTACATCACCAACTAAATTTTGGGCAAATAGTCTCATTTGAGCATCATATCCATCAATTTCATGCAACTCAAAGTAGTCAGTCATTTTGTTGACATGTTGTTGTGCAGTGTATTGGCCAGTGCCATCAAATTGAAAGATATTACTTTGATAGTCCTGGGGCATAGCATGTAATTGAGCTGGGAGGACAAAAGGAGCATATCTAGATGTCATGGTTGAGATTCTTGCTTGGCTAGGAGGTAAAGTGGTAGAACTCGGAGATGTGCTTGAAGTACTTATAGATGAGGTTGGAACACTAGATGATGTAGTTGGGATGCTAGAAGAGGAGCTTGGAAATGAGGTTGAAGTAATGGAAAATATAGTAGAAATGCTAGAGGATGAACTTGCAGTATTTGGAGATGGAAATAAAACTCTAGGTTGAAAGGGAATCTTTGGAATGAATGATTTTGTGGAATGAAGTGTGGTGGAAATAATAGATGAGGGTGGTACTAAACAAGGACAAACCTACAGATTCTAAATGATGGGTAGAAGGCCTATGGGTATAAGCAGATAAAGAAGTTAGCTCAATAGAATGTTGAAGGTAGGATTCATGAATTTCCTTAATCAAAGTTGCAGCCAAAGAATCAAGTTTATCAAAAGGCTCTAAAGCTTGCTGATTTGAAATAAGTGGAACAATTTGCTTCTTAGTTTCAATGAATGAAATAAATTCAGGATCTATTACACTATCATAGATAAAAATTTCTGATTTAGTTCGAAACAAATATTTCTCAAAAGCTAAATCAAATTCAATGTCTTGTAAGCTAGATAATTTTCTGGGTAGTGAGTTGGCTTTGATTAATTGACTTGTACTTCCTAAAATTTCTAATTTTTTCTTTTTCTTTAAAATTCTATCAAGGTCATCCACAATTGTAGCAGGTTGTGGATCTGGATGACCCCTGGTGTAGTATATTCTTTTCGAAGCCATAATTTTAATTTATTAATGAAACATTGATACAACCCTAAATAAATCTTAAGGTGAAAAGATGAATATAAAAGTTTCCTTTAAGATTTATTAAACTGAGGATTGGTTCTTCCCCAATATGGTCACCAGTTTGTTATCACTCCAATAATTTCTCGGGGTTGTTATGATTTTCAGTTAAGGAAATTTTAGAGGTAACCATAAACCTACTTTTAAGCTTTAGGATCTAGCCTTCCTAATGCTCAGAGAGGGCTCTCTCTTTATGATTTATCTTTGTTGATTTTAGTTGATTTGAGGCTAGTTATGTAGGATAAATTGGAATTTTGTTTTGATTTGTTTTGGTAGTCGAATCACTAATTCATATGGATAGATGAAGGCCTTCTTACCATTGGGCTAACGTATTCAATGTATCAAGCAATAGAAGTAGGATCAAGGTCTAAAGAAAAGTTTTCACTGTGCAAGATAGCTGAGTTTGTTGGAAATGTTGTCATTGATGGAAAAGGAGGCAGCAAAGATAGATACAGACAAAGGAGGCAGCAAAGAAGAGAATAAAGGAAGCAAAGGAGACAGGCGGAAGAAGACTGTCGAAATTTAACAGTCAAACAGCAGAAGCAGCGAAAGAAGCAACGACAGAGGCAGGGAAAGAAGCATAGTGAAGGAAGAGGCAGAGCCCAGCCAGAAAACAACAAATATAGAGGAAGAGATGAATAGAGGCAGAGCTGTTATCACTGCAGAGGCAGAGGCAGAGTTGTGGAGGCAGAGGCAGAGGCGTTATCATAACAGAGGCAGAGGCAACGAATATAGAGGTAGAGATGAAACGGTCAAGTAGGCGAGAAGTTACATAAACCTTATTCCGGGAATCGTAACCCAGGCAGAAGCGGAAGCTTATATATATGCGCAGCGTGTTACATATATTGCGCTTTATATAAAAAGGACCAAGCCTACAATACAAATCATGTGTATTATATTCTTGTGCGTTCAAAAACCTTATGTAAATGCTTGCATATAAACCAAAGGTAATACTCAAGTGGGACCACACATAAAATTCCAAGAATCGCTACCCAGCTAGAGGATACATTAGAACTGAAGTGGAAGCATATATATATGCAGTTATTTATATAAGTGTAGCGCTTTTTAAACAAATAACCAAATTACCATAAGGTGGGACCCTCACCAAATCGTATCGGAGAAAGCAGCGGAACATGTAAACAAGAAGTTGCGATTGCGATTGAAGCCCGGACCCGATGGGCATATAAACAGAAATTCATATATATCTGAGTTCTGGTGAACAGTGACTGATCGCATCGGAAAAGGGTGGAGTATCGGAACATGCAACTGGGAGTTGCGATTGCGATCAATCGCAATCGAAAGTAGTCGAAGGATAATACATCAATCGCATCGAGAGTATTCAAGTTGCGATTGATCGCATCGGAGAAAAACTGTGCAGCGGAACATGTAAACAAAGAGTTGTGATTGCGATCAATCGCAATCGGAAGCAGTCGAAGGATAATACATCAATCGCATCGGGAGTATTCAAGTTGCGATTAATCACATCGGAGAAAAACTGTGCAACGGAACATGTAAACAAAGAGTTGCGATTGCGATGAAAGTCTGGACCCGATGGATCAATGAACCATAATTGATATGTATTTAAATTCTGGCCTAATCGCATCGGTGCAACGTAAGAATAAGGATTTCCTTTGTTAAAGAGCATTGACAGTTAAAAGAGAAATATAACATAAAAACATTGAAATGCTGAAGTATGGTCTGGTGGAACCCTCGCTCATCGCATCGGCGGAAATCAGACGACCAAAGGCGCAAGAGGATCTCTGAATGTTGTGATTGCGATTAGAAAGTAAAATAAGGCGGAATGTCTTTGTAGTGTGGGCTCCATGTACAAGAAAAGGTTTAATGTATGTTTACACCAAGATTTAAGCCAAAGCTGATGAAAAGAAAAAGGGTAAGGCGGAGAGTATATATGAACCAATATATATATATATATATATGCAATGTGGGGCCATCGCATCGGCACGAAAGCAGAGCAGTGGAACATACCAATGAAATTTGCGATATCGCAACTATCGCAAAAGACCTAATCGCAACTGGAAATATTTGGATGAGGCTCATCGCAACGGAGAATAAGAAAAGTTCAGATGGTGGGCGCGAAAGGTCATTTTATATGTTAAACAGGCTTTTATTATTATGCTGGGAGCTGAAGTTGTGTTATATATAAAAGGCGTTGTAGTTACACCATGGCAGTGCACATATCAAAACGACATTTTATTATTGTGCCGAGAATCAATGGACCTGATATAAAAAGCACAGTTACATATATATGACAGATAGCCGTTAGTCTGTGACATTGAATAATGAAACAAATAGAGCCGAAAGGGACAAAGACACAGTCAAAGAAAAGACAAATGCACAGCGAGCCAAGAGGCTGAATAAGTGAGCTAGAGTTTTCATAGTGATTGAATGTAAATGATTTTGTTTTATATTGTTTGTGATGCAAAGGCAAGTATCCAAAGGAAAAAGAAAAATCCCACTGTAACATTGAAATTTGTACATATTGTTATAATTTTAAAAATGAGTTGGAAAAAGGAATGAGAAGACAGAAGCCAAAGAGTCATGACTGTTCACTCCAAATTCCTTGTGAAATACAAACAGTCATGTGAGGAATTCTATATATAATATCAACTGGATATGCATTAAAGAGGTTAGAGAGAGTAAATATAGAGAATGCAAAATATAGAAGAGTGAGGCAGAGAAGATTAAGAAAGGAAGAGCAGAAAGAGATGCTATAGAAGAAAGTTGATATCTGAGGTAAATCAGCAAACATCAAGTTTGATAAATTGAGGAAGTTGGAGCTTCCCTATCAAGTTGCAGCTTGATAGATGTGCTATGTAGTCACCCAGTTGAGCCACCTGTGAAACACAGAAACAGAAGGAGATGGTGCTTCCTTATGTTGTAGCTATTGCACTGAGGTTGGCTTCCCAGTTGGTGCCCTAAAAACAGTGGTGAGAGGGAGTTGGAGCTTGCCTTTGCATCACAGCAATAATAAGATGTGGTTTTCTCCCTTTATGGGTTTCCACTTATATCTGGTGTCTTTGTGCATGATGTTTATGTGTTGATCTGATTTATATCATCTGCTTAATACCTTCTCCTCTCATATTAAGTCTACTGTTATATTATATTAATGCTTGTTGCTCACATTCTAAGATTACTCACATATTAAGTTGGACATGAATTTCCTTCAAACTAAGGGTTCAACAGAGTTGATTTAGATCTTTAGGCTGAAAGATGAAATGGTTTCAATTGGGATGAGAGAGCAGTTAAGGATTCTCAGATCTAGATAATGAGTGAAATGCAGAGGTCAATCAAAACTAGGGATCAATTAAGAATTTCATACTCTGGATATTTGAAGAAAACGTGTA
Source organism: Pinus albicaulis (assembly GCA_034641835.2). NCBI lineage: Eukaryota > Viridiplantae > Streptophyta > Pinopsida > Pinales > Pinaceae > Pinus > Pinus albicaulis. The sequence continues at coordinate 958,203,559 of CM076584.1, read as the reverse complement.
AATGAAATAACAGTTCAAGACAGAATGTTTTTAAACAAATTCTGAAATAAAGCTCCTATTATAAATTTAGATTCAAAAAACATTTAAGTGTGTGAAAAAATTAAGAAAATAATGGAGAACAGTTGAAAGTACTTCACTAAATGTGGCTCAACACATTATCCAATAATATAATCTCTTTATTGCTCAATCCAGTTTACTGACTTGAAAATGGTACAAAGAGCCCTCTGGTTCAGATCAATACATCTATAGAAGTGTTAAGTAATCCACAATGCACACTCACTACTTCGAGTTGTGAAGTATTTATACAAAAAATTATTACCAAATATCCTAAACAAATTTAGGAATTATTCATGGAAAATAAATATCTTCATTCAAGAAGATAGAGACATCTATCTAGCTAATGGAATTTGTCCCTGATTTTATTGAATTTTTGTTTTATTTATTGATATTTTTGTTGATTTATCTCTGCATGTTTGCTCAATGTTGGCTGTTGTTGAGTGTCCTTCACGATGGCTGCTTTTTTACTTCCAACTCTGCTTTGATCTGATACACTTTAACTCTGATACTCTTTACTATGACTGCCCTGTTTTACTGTTTTAATTTTCAAAGTAAATCAGCCAATTTCTGCCAATATTCTGCATTTGGTAATTTGATCATTACCATTCATATGAATATCTCATCAGACTCTATATATTTTGAAAAATTAGGCTCGTTAATGAACACATGTTTTACCTCATGTTGGAGGTAGAAAAGGTTCTCAAAACTCTGATAAAGGACTTTTCCAGTTGGAATTCCCTTCATAGATGGATTGTTGATTTGTTCCTTGGCCATATCTCTGATTTTCTTGTCATAATACTCATGTTTCATTAACCTATAATTAATAACCAGAGGATTGGGCAGTCCTTTCTGCCTCAAAATATCAAATTTTACATAAATCTAGTGATGGCAAGCTCCATGTTCTGGCATTTTTCTTCCAACTGTATCATAAATTTTCTCTTAGAAATCACTTTCTTGACTTCTAGGATTTTCTTTCTCATGTCACTAATTCTAATTTCCTCTAATTCTTGTTTGTTCTTGGAATTGAGAAACTTAATAATTTCATTTGCTTCCTCAGGTTTCTTACCAAGTTCTTCCTTGATTTTCTGAATGGATTCATTTTCTTCCTTGACCAAATCCTTTTGCTCAAATATAACTTGAAATGATGGCCAAATATCATTGACAGAGTCAATGATATTGGCCCATAGCTGCTACTTGGCTTGAGCAAGTGGTTCTTTCAATGCCAGTTCTTTTTCTAGCTTTTGCACTTTCTCTGTCAATATGTTTGTCTTCTGCACTTCGTTCTTCTGCATGATTTGAACTAGTGTCCTTTCATCCTCCAAAATTTTGATTTTTTCTTTGAGTCTATTTATTTCATTTGTCTGGATGGACATTTCTTGCATTGATTTTACTAGTTTACTTACTTCATCAGTAGGTTGTATTGATATTGTAGATGATTATGTTGCTGAAGTAGTTGTTGATGTAATAGACAATGTTGTAGCTATTGGAAATGATGGGGCTAATGACTCTGCTAGAGTAGAAGTGATAGTTGTAGTGACTGTAGGAATAATAGTGACACATACTACTTCCTTGTTGGCTTCTTTCTCCTGTACTAGATTGTCCATTTCGTTTTCCATTTCTTTTATTTGAGCAGTTAACTGAAGAGTCAGATTCATCATCTCATATTTTTGGTTTGCATCCTGTAATACTTATTTGGCCTGTGGGTGTTCAGTAGGTGGAAAATTAAGTTTCTTCTTTAATGCAACAATGTTTGCATTCTTTTTCTTTATTAGTTCATCTACAACATTGATGTTAGTGGGATCATATCCCACTTCTATGACCAGCTCTTCTAGAGATTTAATCCTGTTATCTTTTGCTTGTGAGGAAGCCTTTTCTAGCTTTAGTTGAACTTTGATGTTCCCTAGAGTGTTTTGTAGCTTCTGAACACTCATGGCTTTATTAGTCATGGTAGAGTACAACATTTCACTGGCTTTCTTGTGAAAATCTATCTGGTCAATGGGATGAAGATCCCGAGCCTGAACTTCATATGATGTCTTTTTATAATCTGCAGATGATTTGGGATGTTTCACTATGGGTTGTAGGAAGGTCATTTTCATCTTCCTAGTCTTGTAGTCACATGCAGAAAGAAATATGCTTTGGTCACTAGGTGACTGTTTCCAGTATTGGGTATATGTATCAGCCTTTTGGGCCTCATTCATGATATTGATCTCTTTATACTTTTGCATAATATCCATATATTTCTCTTCTGGTTTACTTGAAGAGGATACTTCAACACTATGCTTCTTTTGAATCATCTAGGTTTTTGATGTTGAAGGTTGGTGAGTTTCTTCAGAAACTGTAGGAGGTGCATTGTCTTTCACCACTGCATCAGTATCAAGAATTTCAATAGTTTCAACTTGTTCTTCTACAAGATTTAATTTTGGCTTCTTCTTGTACATCAGCTTGAAATTAGTTTCAGTGGTAGTTTCAGATGTATAGGACCCTTCTTCTCTGCCTCTCTTAGAGTTCTTATCTTGTGGGGCTGGAGTTTGCATGATTTCACTGGTTTTTGTTGGTTTCTCCAGCTCTTTCAAATTGTTCTCCAACCATTCAGACTGATTGGAGTACTTCTCTATATCTAGCCTGGACTCATGTACATAAGGAGTTAATTTACATTTGACTCTCAACTTGCTTATTACTCCTAAAGGATCATAATACCATTGGAAACTATGACTGAACTTAAATTCCTGCAAATATTTTTCTGCTTATAAAACTGCATCTCTAATGTTACAAATAAAAGGACCAACTTGATTCTTTATTTTAAATCGTGTCTTCTTTTTGGCTTCCAAGAAATTTAATCCATTAGAATTAAGGATATGGCTGATATACTCAAGTGAAAATAACCTCATTGGGAGGTATTTGGGTAGATTATATGGAAATATATTAGCTCCATATACCCTAATCTCTATGTGATTTTGATAAAGGTACCAATCTATAGTCCTACTGTGTTCTGATAACTGTAAGACTCTTTTAATCTCCTCACTTATTCTTGGTTGAATGCTGCTATTCAGCATATTGAAAATAGCGTGGATGAAAGAGTCAATGAAATCTGTGTATGTGAACTATGTTGATTCCTTCCTGATTAAGGAATTCCAAAAGATTACTGACTATGGGTTACCTTCCACATCCAGTTTCTGAAGGTTGATGGAAACATTTTTAGCTTGGAAGTATAAAAACATGTGGAATAAAACAGATGAGTACTTGAACACACCTTCTTCAGGTAATTTGACAAGATGTTAATGCATAGTATCAGCAATGTACAGGGAAAAGTTGAATATGGTAGCAGGAGGCTGACCAGGGGAAAAAATAGAAAGAAACCCCAAGATTGAATCATCAACATTCTCATCAGTAAAATAACCCAAAATAGAAGACAACATTGTAATAATATGTCCGGTTCTCTCAGAGAAAATAGATGTTGAATAGGTGGATTGGTTTTGGGAGTCTCTACTAATGAGGGAATGAATGTATGGAATATCTGGAACCTCTTGGGGAAGTCCAGATTCAGATATAGCTGGGTAAGGGCCTCAATAAATATAGGGGTTTCATCTGGACTAGGTTGAATCTGCAGCATTTGGTTAATTGAATCAGCTGTCACAGTGAACATAATTTCTTTTCCAGGGGTTACACTGGCTCTTTGATCAGGAAAATAACAAGTTTGACAGAGTTTAATGACCTATGGACATTGGAAGGTATGTGGGACTACATAATTTTGAAAATTGGACTCCCAAATGAAAACCTCATTAGTTTGGTCAACTTATTTGTCATGGCTCCAATAATGGAGATCAAGAAGGTTAAACTCAGTGACAGGGTTAGTAATTTTAAATTCTCTGTCTGTGAAAGGTGTGTGTTCTACATCCACAACCGGAGGTTGCAGAGGATTAACCGATATAATGCTTTAAGAAGCCATATTTTTGTTAATTTTAATCAATTGATTACTCTTTTGATTTAGAAAAATAGGTTCTGGCCCTTAAAATACTGTGGAAAGATTATTTACAGTGTGCAGAAGGGTTTGAGATGAAACAAGGGATTTTACTCTGGTCTACAATGCTTCAATTGATCAATTTTACTCTCAATGATCACAAATAGTCTCAGGCCTTGAGAATTCTGTGAAAATATGCCTAGGGTTTGCAGAAAAAAAGACTGGGAAGAAACTGGGCTTTCTTTAGGTATTCAAAGGCTCCTAAATGATTCAATTGATTTGTTACTTTTTTATAGATTTAGGAATAGGCCTATGCACTGAGGAATACCTAGAAAGGGTGATTTTTTTGCTTGCAGAGGTGATTCTGGACATAATGGAGGTTTTCTGTGGCTTCACTGATATTTATAGAGCTTTTGAATGTTTCTGCAGTGGCTTCAGTAATAGCAGGTTTGAATTTTGTTGAACTCTAGCTTAAAACAAGGTCGACAGAGTGATCTTTAGCTCAAGAATAGGTCGGCAGTAGCTCTATTTGCACAAAATTGTAACAAAAAGGGTGAAAGGCACAAAAGGGCGGTCTTTATGCGTTTTTTTTTTCAACCAATCATTGGTTAAACATTAATGCGTAGGTTAACTTTCAAAAATCAGGGTGGTTTGATAACAAACGAAAATACTGCTGAGTGGTTTTCGCGCCGATAGAAGTGGTTGGGCAGTATAATTTCTGAGGATGTGATGCAATAAAATCGCGCCACATATCCAGGAGAGGGGCTTTGAAAACTGCTCATTTCGCAAGGTATGGGTGTGGTTAAATCTTGGATGATCAGGGATTCGAAAGACGTTATTAGTTGTCGGATCTGATGGATCTTGATCTGACGGCTGGAAAATAGCAGGGAACTTGTTGGGGATTTGACAGGGGGGGACCAGGGGAATAACGTCATGTGATGGGATATGTAAAAAGGTTATTATGTAGTGGAGTTATAATGTGGGTCTAGGATATATCAAACGTGGGGAATTAAAACTATATATTAAATTAAATTAAGGGGTTGGGGATGTAGATATAAGAGGGAGTTACTATAATACAGATACATGTGTTTTATATGTGCGAGTTAATACATAAAGTTAATCAAATGATTACTGTAAATGGAGGTATTAACCTGAATATAATGCGGGATTTATAATATGTGGTAGAATTTATAAAAATGCACTAAGGATACTGTTAAAACTAATATCGGGGTGAAATTTTCAGAGTGAGGCCCGACATATCCTAAACAAATACTTAGGATAAGTGTATTTTGGGGGTTTTTGGTGTAGTTTTGAATGAAATGGAAGTTAATTAAGGGTTAATTACTTTCCAAAGAATACATGTGTTTTAAACTAGGGAAATGGTATTTATGTAGGGAAAATGAGTGAAGTAAAGGGAAAAATATAAATATGAAGGGGAGGGGATATTTTTTACAAGGGAAATGAGTTTAAAGGGAAATTAGTAAATATGAAATAATCAATTTCTGCTATCCATGCCTTGTGAAAACTGCTTCTGCTTACCCATCATATACCCTAACATTTTTTCTTCATTCACTTAGGTGCATTTGAGCTTGCAGACCCTTTTCATTTTTCTTTTAACAACAAATTATCTAATTCTATGTTTATTACTTTCAATGGCTCAGATTAAACTATTGAGGTCATTTAATTTTCTCTACCTATATACTAATCTGCCAATATTAAACAGTTTTGCTAGATCTTTATTTTCTATCTATCAACATGAAATTTAAAACATGAAAGATCAAGATTAAGCAGTTTGACCTTCATGGATTGTGGAATTTAAATTTGCATCACTTTTAGGATCTATCTTTTATCTCTTTTTTGGTGGAGTTCATATGTTATTTTCTTTTTTGATCTTTTTTCTTTCAGTCCTTTGATTTATCTTTTAGGACTTTTACCCTCTTTACATTTTTTATATGGGAAAACAATTTTACAGAAAGAAAGATTATGTACATATTACAAGACTAATCATAGTCAATTCAAAATTATGAATCCTATTATTATAGGACCCTAACATCCTATTCCATTTGAATAAGTGATTTATCCTATGATTGTACTTATGAGGAACAATGAGGCTCATTAGTAGATAAAATATAACGTTTTAATACCACATTTTTCTGAAGAATAAATTATTGTTTTTGGCCATTTACTTTGAATTAAGATAGACTTCATGCGCGTAGGGTCCTCATATCCTAGGGTTTCGAGAATCTATATGTGATGGTTTTGTTTCTCTATTTGCATCCAAAATTTTTTGTGCATGTAGGTGAGAGCTCTCACTCGAGGAGCCTTTATTTGCAAATTTTTATTTTTATTGATTGGGCTCATGGTTATAAGGGAAATTTCATAGAAACTCTGAAATTAGACATAATATGCAAGGGATCATACCTTTGTTTTTCATCTTCCTCAAAATTTATGGTTTTTGCTAACTTCTTAATAATGGGAAAAGTCAAACTTGAATTGATAGTTAATCCAAACATATTTTTCCAGAAAATGAATGTATATTTTCTTCCTTAGAGGCAAAGTGCAGAACATTGAAATGTATCATCGGGCACATACACTTTAAGGAAAAAAAAATTGGAATCATATATCAAGGCAACATATAAGTTTTGACCTTTACGCTGAATATCCTAATCATACTGTTCTCTTGGTTTTTGTACCAATATTCATATTTCAATTAGTCATGCATGTGAAGGTGAAATATGCATTCTTCTTGCGCACTAATAGGAGACTTACCATTAACCAATACAAATACATTATACATAAAACCATTGATGAATCATCAATATGCTAAAGGTTGTTGATTTGCTACAACAATTTGAGTATATTGGTAAGGGAGGTTCTCTTCTCCCAATTGATTTATCCTTTGTAACCCTAATGACTCAATGATCAGATTTGGATCAAGGACCTAAGAGATACCTCAAATTTCAAAGTGTTTGAAAGTGTGTTGGACCTGAGCAACCAGATAGATCTCGTCTTCCTGATTTCAACGCCGTGAACGTTTTGAAAAACGACACCGTATGAAGAAATTATCACGATTTGAAAAGTCCAGAAAACTGCAAATTTTGACATTTGACCAGGGTGAAATGGGAAAAGGTACAGTCAACAAAAATAATATTCCAGGGAATATTCCTAGAATATTTTTGGAATATTCCTCAGAATATTCCCCAGAATATTCCTTCCGGGCTAGTCGCATGGTGACAAGTGGTAGGGTGTTATTTTCTGAATGGATGTACGTTATTTTATAACCAATGAGAAGGTGACATGTGGCCAAGCCTGAGGCCGTCATGTGTCCCTGAAGCAGAGTGGTAAAATTTTGGTTTGGATCTGCAGGAGTCGACCTTGTGACCTCCTACTGGGCACGCGAGGGGTTTACCGTCTCTGCTACAGGTGATTCTTAACCTCTCAGGGTCACGAGTTGTATTTAAAGTTTAATACATATGAGTGTGGGGGTTGGAACCACCGATGATCTCGTGGAAGAGTGTTCACATTGCATTGCAACCACAACATAAAACTTAACCCGAAGGCTTATCGTTAACCGCAATCTCTGTCCTTCATCCATATCACATTGCAACTGTTATGTTATCTCCCCGTGGTTTTTGTAATGGTTTGCATAACCAAGGTTTCAAACCCACAGTCCAATGCAAACAACCATAGTTTGATGTTGGGTTTCCGCCGACCATTACAGTCAGGACCGAGGTTGGGGTGCGCATGTGGCCACCTTAACCATAATATTTATTGTAACGGTCAAACTAGCGGATATTTTGGAGAACACCCAAATTTAGGGCGGAGAAACTAGTTTATCTCCAGTTAAACTAAAGTCCTTCACATTTAGTGGAGCTGTTTTAGGTGAAACTGGACAAATGTGTTCGAGACTCAATTTTCGACCATTCTGGGAGTGTGAACAGTCAATTTCGACTTTCTTGGACATTCTAGAGCCATTGGTGATGTTTTTAGTGCCATATGAGGACTTCTAAGCGTTTTTTATCTTCATATAAGTTCCAAGGGCCACTACAGCCACCAGGAGCCACTAGGAGAATGAGGCCTAGCTAGGGAAGCCAAAGGGCATTCTCAGTAAGACAATAGTCAATTTTGACTATATTGAGCATTATAGAGCCATTGGTGATGTTTTCAGAGCCAAATGATGACTTTTGAGTGTGATTTTTCTTCATAGAAGTTCCAAGGGCCACTAGGGCCACCAGGGGCCAGCAGGAGAATGAGGCCTAGCCAGGGCAGCTAGAGACCATTCTCAGCAAACCAATAGTCTATTCTAACTGTATTTAACCTTAAAAATTCAATGGAGGTATTTTTAGAAGCATTTGGATACCTTTTAAGGCCGAGATGATTCAGAGAATATTTCAGTGAGCCTAGACCCATAGGGTAGCACCAGGTGTTGGAGGCATAGCCAGAGCAGCCAGAGGCCGTTTTTAGCAAGTGAATAGTATATTATGACTATTTTGGACATTATGAATCCATTGAATGGATTTTTAGAGCCATTTGGATAATTCTAGAGCCAAAGAATCCACAGGGAAGTTTCAGGAAGCCTAGGGACATTGGTGGATGGAGCCCTATATTAGGGAGCCAGAGCTCATTTTGAGAAAATGAACAACCTATTTTGGATGTATGATATGTGTTGGAGACAGTAGAAAATATTTCAGGGACAAAAAAAGACTTCTAAGGGATTTAGTGCCACAAAGAAGTTCAGGGAAGCTTAAGGGCACCGAGAGTAGAGGTCAAGTCAAAGGAAGCCTAGTTCCATCTCCAGAGAGATAGAAACCATTCCAGGGGTATGATGGTATTCTAAACCCATTGGTACAGCATAAAAAAATATTGGAGTAGTGTAGTTTCTTGTAAAATATTTTTTCCATCATAATCCCAAAGAGCTAAGTAAATTGACAAGAGCTCAAGGAGATGTAACCCACAACATTCGAGTGAACTCTATTAAATTTGTTGTTATGTGTTGATGATTAATTTTCTGCTATTTATGCTTTTTGTACATGATTTTAATAAAAAAAAACAAATGTTTAATCCCTCATACATAAATACTTAAAATAGTTAAAACACATACAATTGATTCAAGTATTAAATTCCGCACTATCAAGTATAATCAAGATCTTAATTTGTTTTAACTGAGTGGGAGGTGTTTTCATAGCATAACAAGTCAGCCACCCATTTTCAGATCAGGTGGTATCAAAGAACTAGGTTTCTTGTTTGACTTTAAAGGTGTTTAATAGTGCAAAGAATTTAATTGTTTGCAAATTGATTGATGCTTACAATTTTGATTTTTCTAGAGGTGAAGGGGAGATATTGCTAGATAAGTCTGGAAGAGGACAATAAGGAAAGCATTCTCCTTACCCAGAGGACCCCAAGGTAACCCTTGAAGCATAAGAGGGATTTTTTGCAATAAAGGCTTCTTGAATAAGAGATACAAGCTGCAGAAAAGAGCTTGAATCTATAGCCATATTGTTTAGAATTTTTGTGAATTTTTTGTTGAATTTATACAATTGATTTACATAATGATGACACCTTATTTAAGTGAGGTTTCTAAATCCTCCTTTACAAGTATCTTTGATGAAGAGATGAAGCGAGACTTCTACATCCTGTATTATATGGTGCAAATTTTATATGAATATGAAAGGGAAAGCACTAGAATTCATGAGAAATTGGTTGCTATGAAGCAAGAGAAAGAAGGAATTATTCAAAGAATGCATGAGATGGAGATGTAGCTCCATCATGCCCAAGAGGCCTTAACCAAACACATGCTTGAAGCAGAGGTAAATCACTCAAATTTGTCTTTCAAATAGATGTGTAGGTTCATTTGAAAACCATAGTAGAGGTATACGGTCCAAGTTGATGTTAAAAATTTGCTACAAAGACAAGGGTCTAGGAAAACATGCACAAGGCATGATTGAGCCTATTTTTGTTAAGGACAGGCCTAAGAAGTTTGGTCTGGGCTATGTTCAATCTTATGGCGAAAAATGTTGGGTGTGGAGCCTGATTATCTTGTTTTCTTTGTATCACAACAGTTGGACCCCTGTACCTTAAAAGGGGCGGCAACGCCGCCCGTAATTAATCGCTGCCATGGGGGGTCCAGGGGGGGCCGACAGATCTTTTCGGAGCCCCCCCCTAGCGGGGGTTTTTGGGGGCAGTGCCCCCGAAGCTAAAAACAGATGTAAAAATGACTTGTAAAAGTATAGTAATTTCTAGTCAATCTGGGCCGTTCATTAGGCAAATGATCTGATGGTAGTTGTTATGTTTAGATTAGGGTTTTTTTCCCTAGAAGGCAACCCCTCGCTTTTATGAGGGCATTGTATTGCGGTTGTGCATTGTATGTGTACTCTCAGAGTGAGAAACAGAGAGGGATACTGTGAGAGAGAACAGAGGATATTACAGCAGATCTGTTGTAGGTTTTGTCTCTTCATTTTTGCTAGATAATATAAAGGAAGGACTGGATGTTTGGGGTGGACGTAGCCCAAACTGGGTGAACCACGTATATTTGTGTCTCTCTAATTTTATGTGTTTTGTGTGCTTTTATTTTCCGCATATTTTATGTGTTGAATTTCTCTATAATATTTAATTTTCTAACAACTAGTATCAGAGCCGAAGGTATATTTGGCTGATAAACTCGTAGGAAAGAAGGGTTCCTGGTTCGAGTGGGAGCAATGGCGGAAGATGGTAAGTTTAGGGTCGAGAAATTTAATGGCCAAAACTTTCCACTATGGAAGATGCAGATGGAAGATTATCTGTATCAGAAAGATCTGTACCTACCATTGAGCGGAAAAAAAAAGAAGTCGACGGCCATGACAGACGCGGAATGGAACATTCTCAATAGAAAGGCACTCGGAATAGTACGGTTGTGTCTTGCGGCGTCAGTTTCCTTCAATATTTCGAAGGAAACAACAACAGAGGGTTTGATGCAGATGTTGGCGAAATTATATGAAAAACCCTTGGCCTCAAACAAGGTATTTCTTATGAAACGACTATTTAATATGAAGATGTCAGAAGGTGGATCTTTTGCAGGCCATTTAAATGAATTTAATACAGTTACGATTCAGTTAAGTTCTATAGGGGTAAACTTTGATGATGAAGTTAGAGCTCTGTTATTCTTGTGCTCATTGCTAGAGAGTTGGAATGGTTTAGTAAAGGCCATTAGTAACTCTGTCGCTGGATCTAGTACTTTAAAGTTTGATGATGTTGTTGGTGCTATCCTTAGCGAGGAAATGTGACGAAAAAGCTCCGGTGAGACATCAGGTAATGCTTTGAGTGCAGAGTCTAGGGGAAGAAGAATGGAAAGAGGAAAGAGCTCGGGATATCGCAATAAATCAAGGAAAGGCAGATCCAAGTCCAGATCAGGGATAGTGTGCTGGAATTGCAGAAAGAAAGGACACCTAATAAAAGACTGTAGATCTCGGAAGGGAAAAGAAGGAGACACACAACAAGAAAAAAATCATGAAGAAAATGTGACAAGTGATGTGTTACAAGATGCTTTGATTCTTTCTTTCGAAAATGTTACTGATTCTTGGGTTGTGGATTCAGGGGCTTCATTCCATGCACACCTGATAATAAATATTTTCATGACTGTGTTCAAGGAGATTTTGGACGAGTTCATTTGGGTGATGATAAACCCTGTAAAATTGTTGGAATGGGTAAAGTTCTTGTAAAACAATAGAATGGAAACCAATGGCTACTAAAGGAGGTAAGGCATGTTCCAGATATGAAGAAAAATCTGATTGCAACAGGGTAGTTAGGCAGTGAAGGGTGTGTGACAATTTTCACAGATAAAACTTGGAAGGTCACCAAAGGAGCGCTGGTAATAGCAAAAGGTGAAAAGGTTGGTACATTGTATTTATGCAATGGTATTTATAACTCTGTTAATGCTTTAACTTCCAAAGGAATAGATGCAGCATTATGGCATCATAGGCTCGGACACATGAGTGAGAAGGGAATGAAGATTCTTCACTCAAGAAATTTGTTGTCAGGTTTGAAGAATGCTGATTTGGATTTCTGTGAGAATTGCATTTATGGAAAACAAAAGAGAGTCAGATTTCTCAGAGTTGGGAAAGAAAAGAAGAGAGAAAAATTGGAGCTTGTGCATACAGATGTATGGGGAACTGCTCAGGTATCATCTCTCGGTGGCTCTCATTATTATGTTACTTTTATTGATGATGCAACTAGAAAAACATGGATTTATTGTATTCAGAATAAATCTGATGTATTTGATACTTTCAAGAAATGGAAAGCTTTGGTTGAGATTGAGACAGAAAAGAAGTTGAAGTGTCTCAGATCAGACAATGGAGGTGAATATTGCAGCAAAGAGTTTGATAGGTACTGTTCAGAGCATGGAATTCGTAGAGAGAAGACAGTTCCAAGAACACCACAAGAAAATGGTGTGTCAGAAAGGATGAACAGAACAATCATAGAGCGTGCAAGGTGCATGAGATTGCATGCAGGATTGCCTTTACAATTTTGGGCAGATGCTGTAGATACTGTTGTTTATCTAATAAACAGAGGGCCTTCAAGTTCCTTGGATGGTGGTATTCCAGAGGAAGCATGGACAAGTAAAAAGGTAAACTACTCTTTTTTAAAGCCTTTTGGTTGTGATGCCTTTGTCCATATTTATAAAAAAAATAGAATAAAGCTTGAGGCAAAATCAAAGAAATGTACCTTTATTGGATATGGTGTTAATGATTTTGGTTATCGCTTATATGATTATGAAAATCACAAAATCATTAGGAGCAGAGATGTAATATTCAATGAAAAGGTCTTGTATAAGAATCAGTTGCAGGAAAAGAAACAGAAAAAAGAAAGCAAGGAATACACAGTTCTTGATGAGATAACTGAAAAAGTAAAGGTGCCTGAAAATAATAATAATCAACAACCACAGCAGCAGCAACCACCACAACAGCAACAGGCACCTCAAACACCTGAAAGTGGTGTTAGAATATCTACCAGGATAAGTAGACCCCCTGAACGATACTCTCCTTCATTATATTATTTATTGTTGACTGATTCTGGTGAACCCAAATGTTATGAAGAAGCAATGCAAGTTGAAAGCAGGAAGAAGTGGGAGCTAGCCATGGAAGAAGAGATGGACTCCTTAATGCATAACTAGACTTGGGACTTAGTTAGGTTGCCTGCAGGTAAAACTACATTGTAGAATAAATGGGTTTATAGGCTAAAGGAAGAAGATGGAGGAAAACAGAGGTACAAAGCTAGACTTGTGGTGAAGGGGTTTGCACAAAAGAAAGGTATTGATTTTGATGAAATATTTTCTCCTGTTGTTAAGATGAATTCAATCAGAACTGTTTTAAGTCTTGTAGCAGCGGAAGATTTACATCTTGAACAGTTAGATGTAAAGACAACATTTCTCCATGAAGATTTGGAGGAAGAGATATACATGCAGCAACCAGAAGGATATGAGGTAAAAGGGAAAGAAAAATTGGTGTGCAAGTTAAAGAAGAGCTTGCATGGCTTAAAACAGGCTCCAAGGCAGTGGTATCTAAAATTTGACAAGTTTATGTCCGAACAAGGTTATACTAGATGTCACTCTGATCATTGTGTTTATCTAAAAAGGAAAAATGATGGCAGTTATATTATATTGTTATTGTATGTAGATGACATGCTTGTTGCAGGATCTAACATGCAGGAAATAAATGTGCTCAAAAGAAAATTGGCAAATTCATTTGCAATGAAGGATTTGGGAGTTGCAAAACAAATCCTTGGTATGAGGATAACTAGAGACAGGAAAAATCACAAATTAACACTGTCTCAGTATGAGTACATAGAAAAGGTGTTGAAAATATTTAATATGCACAATGCAAAACCAGTTAGTACACCTTTTGCTAGCCATTTCAAACTTAGTAAGGAGATGTGCCCAAAGACCCAAGAAGACATGGATTATATGTCTAAAGTTCCACATGCATCCAAAGCTGAATAAGAAGTGTAAAATGTTCTATTGGTACCGATATTGCAGTATACTAAAAGGAGTTGTGTTACAGGGACACAGAACAATTCCATAGTGAACATGCCAGAGAAAGAAATGGATTCTCAGATATTTGAGAGGTACCACAAATCAAGCATTATGCTTTGGTGGTTCAAACATTGCTCTACAGGGATATTTTGATGCAGATATGGAAGGTGACAGAGATAACAGGAGGAGCACTACAGGATATGTATTTACTGTAGGTGGAACAGCTGTCAGTTGGGTTTCTAAAATCCAAAGTGTTGTTGCACTTTCAACAACAAAAGCAGAGTATGTTGCTGCTATAGAGGCTAGTAAAGAAATGATTTGGTTACAAAGGTTTATGGGTGAATTGGGTAAGAAGCATGATATGAGCACGCTATACAGTGATAGCCAAAGTGCTATTCATCTTGCAAATAACTCAGCATTTTATTCTAGGACTAAACACATACATCTCAAGTACCATTTCATACGGTCGGTATTAGAAGATGAAGAGTTGAAGCTGGAAAAGATACACACTAGCCAGAATCCTGCAGATATGCTAACAAAAGTTGTAACCAAGGAGAAACTGAGAATGTTCTCAGTTTCAATTGGTCTTCAAAAATGACGATGAAGATGAGGAACAACCAGGTCCAAAGAGGATTCATTGTCTAGCAAATGAAGCAGTGGTGGAGTTGCTACAATCAGTATCCAAGTGGGAGATTGTTGGGTGTGGAGCCTGATTATCTTGTTTACTTTGTATCACAACATTTGGACCCCTATACCTTAAAAGGGCGTTAACGCCGTTCGTAATTAATTACATCATTTAAATGAGCGGGGGTAGCTCAAGCCAAAAATGTCACTGTAAATTTCCTTGTAAAAGTATAGTAATTTCTAGTCAATCTAGGCCGTTCATTAGGAAAATGATCTGACAGTAAAAGTTATGTTTAGATTAGGGTTTTTTTCCCTAGAAGGGAACCCCTCACTTTTATGAGGGCATTGTATTGCGGCTGTGTATTGTATGTGTATTCTCGGAGCGAGAAAAAGAGAGGGAGACTGTGAGAGAGAACAGAGGATATTACAGCGGATCTGCTGTAGGTTTTGTCTCTTCATTTTTGCCGGATAATATAAAGGAAGGACTAGCTATTCGGGGTGGACATAGCCCAAACTGGGTGAACCACGTATATCTGTGTCTCTCTAGTTTTATGTGTTTTGTGTGATTTTATTTTCCACATATTTTATGTGTTGCATTGCTCTGTATTATTTAATTTTCTAACAAAAACTCTACAACCATGAAGGCATTTGAGAAAAATCCAAGAATAAATTTTGTTGCAAGTTCAAAACCACAAACATGTCAAGTTTGTGTTCAAGTTGAATGCCATTGTTTGAAGCCTATGTTGCAACAAGATGTTTGTAGACATGAAACTTATGGTGAGAAAGAGAGTTCTGACAGCTATCAAGACATGAACACTAATTTTGGTCTTCAAAAGAGAGTTGGAACCTCTTCAAGCTCATCTCCTCAAGAAGGTAAAAAAGATGGACATGCAAAGAAACATTTGAGGTATAATTCTTCCCATAGTCAAGTTGTTAATGATTATATTGAGCATGAAAAATCTGCATACATGAAAGGAAGAAAGAGTTGATGTTCCTAGTGTGGTCTGTGTAACCATGAAGTTTCAAAATGTTGGAAGAGATTGAAGGCATACAGGAAACAATTGAAGTGGAGGAAACTTGCACAAAAGATGCAAAAGACTTGCACACATTGCCAGAAGAAGGGAAATTTCATTGCCCAATGTTGGACATTGCATCCAACGAATCATCCTAAGCATTTGAAGTAAGAGGATAAAAATACTGGCGAAATTCGAACCAAATATTCCATCATCGATGTGAGACTAGATGTTTCATAAGAAGAAGATTTTCAGCTACAAAAATCGCCACCGAAGTGGCTTGGTAAGAAGTGGTTTGACTTCTTGACCCAGTAATACATACATTCATTTGTACCTATGAAAATTTCAGTCATGTATGCATGTATTTATGTTGTAAACTTACGTTTTTTTGAGCCACCTTTGATCGATGATCAAGGAAATGATGTTCAACTACCTTTAATTGAAGATTCCTCGCTAGAAATTTCTGCATGAGCTCAAATATGATACAATTATTGACAAGAGGACAAGAGTATCATTGAAGGAAAGTGTTGACTACCTTAAAGTTAGGGGTCAAAGGTAGTAAGCCAAGTGTTGAGGCATAAAAGGTATCTTTTAAACACCTAATTATCTCACATTAATTATCAATCCGGGAGCGAATTTTTATTTCAAGAGTGTACTCTATTTGAGACTGCAATTAGCTAAGAGTAATGCTATGAAAGATGTAGTACAATATTCTAGATACAAGAGTAAATAGATGCTTGTAAAGAAATCTAATTATATTAACATGAATGAAAATACTCTGAAATCTTAACTACTCACTCTGCAAAACATCAATCAGGGATGCAGTAGCAATAACTCATTCCCTTAGAAATCGATGCAACTAAAATCACAACTGAGACAAGACAATCAATCTAGGAACTTTGAAGCAGTAACCAATGTCCTCTACAGTTGATGGTCTTGTGCTTTAAGCAATCAAAATGAAATCAAAATTGAACTACTTGCTGATGAAAATAACTAAGATGAACTTCTTCTAATAGAAAGAATTGGAAAGGAACAACAATTCATAATTCCTATGTGTGCACAACTATTGTAAACTACTAATCTGAATCTACGAATCATATGTTGGCAATATGATCAGAGTGTTGTCCTTGATGGAAACCCACTTGATAGAGTGTTGTCCTTGAATGGCAACCCACTTGATGAAGATGATGGCAACCTACTTGATGAAGTTGGTGTTTACGGAATACACCGATGATTTTACAACGATGTAAATTCGATGTATTCGTTGTATGATATGGTATGTAAACAAGAAAGGAATTCAGTATGTGCTAGATCTATGATGAAAAGAGTATGTCTTAAGGCATACGCGTATTTTGTTCAGGCTTGGAGCGGCGTATTAATGAACAACGTATCAAGTCGACAAGGGAAAAGCGCTAAAGTACAAAACCGGTGGTAACTACTTATGTATTGACCCATTGTATTATAATGATTCGTTTATATGACCTCGCTCAGGAATGGTCATATCGAAGGTGATGGTTTTGATTTGCAGTATTGAAAAAGGGTAAACCTATATAAGGAGAAGAAATTCATTGTGCAAAGTATGTGTGTGTGTGCAAGATGTCTGAGCTTGAATGAATACTTCTCTTTGAAGTATATCTGAATGGAAAGGGTTACAGTTGAATGATAGATCTGAATGTATGATGCACCAATGAAGAAAATGATGAAGAAGGGAATATAGATCTGAAATGTATTTGTATTTGCTACATCTGCTTATGGAATGATTAGATCTGAGATGAGGCGAACATCTGTCTGACGTAAAGGGTAAAATCTGTGTGATGTGTCTGTTCTGAAGAATTGCAATGACCTAAATGTCTGAAGAACCATACGCTAGTTTGCCGCAGAAGAAGCACGTATATACGCGGCTTCGCTGAAGAGAAAGAGCGTATGCGCAGTGAATGGGGCCTAACAAGGTAATAAGGCGTTACGCCGTTTGTATGGCAGAAGGCGACATATGAGGGATCAGTAAAAACAGGCGCGCGATGCAAACTATGGTTTATCGGCTATTGGGTATGAATGCCTGGATCTGTTCTACCGTACATTGCCATTCATATCGGCGCTATGAGTCGTCTTATCACTGCTGTATGATTGAGCTTAAATGTGGGGAGTGGGTCCAGTCTGAAAATATGATGAAAAGTGGCCTGCAAGTTGTGATCTATTGAAGCTATTGGATCCAGTATGAAAATTGATGAAACGTGGTCCATGGTGGTGCCGAGGGTTGTAGCCTTCAATCAGGGGGTTGTAGCTCCCTTCCAGGTGAGGCTGGTAAACGAGACTGTGGGGGCTTTGCAGTTTCTTCCAGAGAGGTCGTGTCCAGCGGCTTGCAAGCTCCGGTGGCAGAGGTTGCAAACGACATGTCACAATGCTCGCGCATCGGCGCGAGTCCGCGCCGTACATATGTCAGAAGATGTTTTTCTATAACAATAAAATATTATCGAGCAACTACAAGAAGGTCGTTTTCCGTACTTGGGTTTCCACCAAAAACTCAAACTTCAGGTGATGCTTATATGATGATTATTCGTTATTACTGCACATGTTTACTGTTAACTAAACATCAGAAGAATGAATGTTGCATAGATCTAAGTAAATATTTAATTACATAATATGATCTCTGTGTATACGCAAGTTTAATGAAGGAGATCCGCGTGTATACGCTAGTTAGCTTCATCAAAGTAGCGTATGGGTTTTGAAGTAAGGAAAAGTAAAAATTTTTGAATAGTTCCCAACATTCACAAGATTTTCTTTTCCCACAATTGGTATCGCAGCGGTTCTTCGCAAGCTTGATTGCTTGAAGGAGGATCCGTCGCAATGGGGAAGTCTTAATATAATGTCTATAAAGCCACCTCATTCAACTAAGTAACCTGGATATTCTCGAAGGTACGAACAAAAGCATATCCGCAAAGTCTTGGTGCGTAAGTATGGGCAATCGTGGGAAGTTGGTTGCCACGTATCCTAGCTAGTATTCCTACCGATGCAAATAGAAAGGAAGAAATATGAAATCAATGCCAAAGCAGTCAATGTCCTATTAGAAGCATAACTAATCAGAATTTTCTAAAGTGATGCAGCTAAATTCAAACAAAAGAAATATGGGACAAAATCATTCCAGCTGCGAAGGAGATAAAGGTAAAAAGTGCAAAACTCCAAACTCGAATTGAATATGAAAATTTAAGGATGCATAGTGAAGGAAAGTATTGCCAATTTCTTTCTTCTGGCCTAGATGATATTGTAAATCGTATCGAGAAAGTTGGGTGAAACCACAACTCTATACTACCTCGGTGGAAAAGTCTTAAGATCCTTGACTTCAAAATTTGACTCTAAAGTTTCAAATTATTGAAGAAAGGCAAGATCCGCAAACTCTTACTATTGTTCAATTACATGGTATTCGAATCGCTTTGAATGAGACAAGGAGGTCCTTCTCAAATCAAAGAAGTCGCTTTTAAGGCGTCCTAAAGGAAAAGAAAAATAAGTTGTCAAAGAATCCAGCTATATATCCGAAGAAGAAGAAGCTAATTTTGTGAGAAAACTTCAACTAGGTACCGGAAAATTCAAAGGTAAGCTTCCCTTCAAATGTTTTTGTGATTGTAGGAAGAGTTAATAATATGCTGCTAAAAATGTCCTTATAGAGAAAAAAAAAAAAACATGGTAAAAGGAAACAATTAGAAAAAGAGGAAGAATTATTATGCAAATGAAGAGTTGATGATGAAGTGTGTTGCTGAAGATGAAGAAGATTCGACCAAGCTCTACAAGTGCTTCATAAAAGAAGCAAAAGGAAGGTTACTTTCAAGGAAAGGCGACATACCTAAGAAATCATGTATAGCAGAAATTGAAGAATAAGAAATAGGTATTGATCATTGTTCGTATTTACTCTCTTGCATAAAGGTAAAGATAAGAAAGTAACAAAGATGGATCTAGAAGAATCAAGCCAAGATTAAAGTCAAGATCAACAAAATCATCTAAGAGAGTGAATCTAATAGACAAGCATCAAAGGGTCCATGCTTATGCATCTAATTGAATGAAAAGACTAGAAGTAGAAATCAACGATCTAAATGCAGATCTCAAATATCAAAGGAAGAATGAAGGTCTTGAAGTCGGAATCATCTCTCTACAAGAAGATCTTCAAGAATCAAGTAAGAAGAGTGAGGAACCGCTAAAATCGTTTGAAAAGGAAGGTCTTGAAGAAGAAATCATCTCCCTCAAAGAAGACTCGGATAAATCAAATAAGAAGAATGCAGACTTGGAAGGTAAAACATCTTCAAAGTAACCAAGCATCGAAGAAGAAGAATGAAGAACTCTTACAAACTTTTGAGAGCAAGAAAATGGGTTGAAAGAAGAGATTCTAAATCTGAATAACCAAGTAGAAAGACTAAGAAGGAAAGAAGAAAGTGTGAAGAAGAAATGCCAAGCCTTGGAGGTGGAGGTAAACATTCTCAAAGGTAAATTAGAAGAAAAGGTTAAACTTCTGAGGTTTCAAGATAGTATCAGGATTTTGGACAATATTCTAGGTGTAATCAAGGTCTCCCTCTATTAAACTTGGTCTTGGTTTTCATGAATCACAAAGGAGAATCTAGTTCACAATAAAATGCTAATGATTCAAAGGAAGTCAATACAAAATCTGAAGTGTTGAAAGAAGCAAAGAGTCAACTTCACAATCATGAACTCTCAAAAGAAATCATTCCTCCTAACTATGAAGCATCAATAATGTTGAATGCTTTAATTGTCATAATTATGGGCATGTTATGCCAGGGCTGCGTACAGCATTGTTTCACCACAAACAAGCGTATCTGTTGTTTATAGTACTCGTTTTTAAGGGATATTGTTTTTCATGCAGCAAAGCCTATCACAAAGCACCGATTGCAATAGAGGAGAATAAGAACACAGATGATTCTTTATGCTTACTTTTCCTCGGTCATGCAAGATGTTATGCCTCAGAATAAATATGGACATGTGGAAAAAGAATGCAGGATGAATAGATCTGAGAAATTGACACTGCTCTCACAATAAGAAGTTTCAAGCAAAGATGGAGAAAGAAGGAGGACCGGCCGAAACGTAGGGAATATCACCCTATGTGTTAGTCATCCGCTTCTAAAGCTTATCGAATGACCGCAAGAAGTGATGTGAGATACATTATAAGGTTTAGTAATGTATCATCACAGAGAATGTAAGATGATTTCATGGTTGATTTGATTATTATGATTATATACTGGCGAGCATCCGATATGAAGAAGACAGCACAGAAGGAGAAATCTTGTGGAGATGAAGGAATGTGAAAATCTCTATGCTTCATCCCCCCCTCCATAAAAGTGGGTTCGATGAATAAAATTCGTATACATCGCGTAGTTCCAAAGACACAAGCTGCGTATGCTAATGATAAGAAAGAGAATTGGGATGATAGTCAAGATCGTGGAGCAAGAGGTTCGTGGGAGCATCACCTGATCGCTAATGATTGTATTGTTAGCATTATTCTCGTTATACTCATGCTAATGAAATGATACATGGTTTCTTATGTTGAAGATTATGGATGAGTCCTGTTTGCTTTTTGATGAAGAGTATTCGTTGTTGAGATGAAAGTCTTATAATTCAAAGATAAGGACAAGATTGCAGATTGTTGCCGATGACTCTGTCGTTGAAGGTGTCTGTGTTGCACAAGCTAAGGAGGAGCCTTGGTCATATGGAAAGGATGTCTGGGGCGGCTACTCTCGTGTGGGGAGCCCTAGCCTTGCTAAGTATAATGCATTTTTGGCATTATGATGGTTCTGATATATGATCTCTCTTGAGGTCTATCTGGTATTGGTCATGAAAAGTCATATTTGTAATTTGATGAAAAGGTCATGTTGAGACCTATGATGTAAAATTGCAATATTCAGTCATGTAAGGACTTTTTCATTTTGTAAACCTACTTTGTTGTGTAGTTGAGTCAAAATATGTAAACCCACTTGGTTGCAGAAATAGTCAAAATGTAAACCCACTTGGTTGGATACTTGAGTCTCATATGTAAATCCACTTGATTGGATCTTTGATGTAAGTGAAGGAGTCTTTGGTGATAGGAAGGTCATAGAGCTATACTTCATTGAAAATATGTTTGAAGATCTGTGCATGAGCCTGTGGGGAGCTTGGCCGCTTCAAGATACTCCATCTATAGAACGCTTCCTTTTCCACATGAGGAGAAAACCTTGTGTTGGTTTTGATCCGCCCTTGCCCTTGATGTCAAAGGGGGAGAGTGACATGGTGTTTGAATAAAGGAAACTAATGGTGTCAAAGAATGGGGAGAGGACATGGTGTCATTATATTTTTAATGTATCTATCTATTGTAGTGATCAAACACCATCGTGGTTGCCACTGCTTCCAAAGGGGGAGATTGTTGGCAATATGATCGGAGTGTTGTCCTTGATGGCAACCCACTTGATAGAGTGTTTTCCTTGAATGGAAACCCACTTGATGAAGATGATGGCAACCTACTTGATGAAATTGTGCTTGATGGAATATGTCTTGATGATCTTGTTAAATGATGTAAATCTGATGTATCTACAGTGAGTACAGAAGGTAATGAAGAAAGGAATTCAGTATGTGCTAGATCTATGATGAAAAGAGTATGTCTTAAGGCATACACGGAATTGTCTAGGCTGTCGCGCATGCACGTGGAAAGCAACGTGACAAGCCGTGTATGGGCAAAAGCACTCATAAAGTACAAAACCAGGGGTAACCACCTGCACACCCATTGTGCTGAGTAATGATTCGCCTATATGACCCCCGTCCGTGAATACCATCAAGTGATGTGGTTTTGGCTCATGGTATTGAAAAAATGGTAAACATATATAAGGAGAAGAATTAATAAAAGTATGTGTGTGGGAGCAAGATGTCTAAGCTTGAATGAATGCTTTCTCATGAATATCTCGAATGGAAAGGGGTTACAATGGAATGATAGATCTCGAATGCATGAAGCACCTATGAAGAAATGACAAAGAAGGAATCTAGATCCTGAAATGTATTTGTATTTGCTACATCTGCTATGGGAATGATTAGATCTCGAGATGAGGCGAATATCCGTCTCCATATAAAGGGTAAAATCAGTGATGTGTCCTGCTCCGAAGAATTGCAATGACCTAAATGTCCTAAGAACCATACGCCTAGTTTGCTGCGTAATAGCTTATGATATACGCGTTCGTCGAAGAGAAAGAGCGTATGCCAGTTGAAATTAGCTTTGTAATATGTATGTATATACGCGGGTTTGTATGGTAGAAGGACATGCGATATACGCGGGATCAATAAAAGAAAGCGTATGCAAACTAGGGTCATTGCCACGGGGTATGAAATGTCCGATATGTTCCGATGTGTTGTCGCTATCCGTATTCTGCGCTCCGAAATAACCGTACTCATTTGCTGTGCGATTTAACTAAAATGTGTGGAGTGGGTCTAGTCCGAAATATGATGAAACGAGTCTCTCAGGGGTTGTGCTCTATTGAAGTTGTTTGATCCGTTGTGAAAATCTCTAAGGAAACGTGGTCCATAGTGGTGCCGAGGGTTGTAGCCTTCGCCGTGGGTTGTAGCTCCTTCCGTGAGGGGCCGGTAAACGAGATCGTGGGGGTTTGAGCTCCCTTCCAGAGAGGTCAGGTAACGAGTTAGGGGTCGGTGCTCCCTCCAGGAGAGGTCGGTAAACGAGCCGCAGGGTGCCCTCGCATCGGTATGAGTCTTCGCCGTATATGTTGTAAGATGTTTTCTCTATAATAAAATATTGAAGGCCTAGTGCAATTTTAGCGTGGTTTTCTCCGACTTGCTCACCAAAATCTCGGTGTTCATGTGTGATGCTTATATGTGATGATTTATTTTGTTATTACCGCACATGTTTACCGTTAACTAAACATCAGAAGAAGACGAATGTTGCGATTCAAGTAAAGACTGGACCAGATAATATGAT
The DNA here is from genome assembly GCA_034641835.2 of Pinus albicaulis. NCBI lineage: Eukaryota > Viridiplantae > Streptophyta > Pinopsida > Pinales > Pinaceae > Pinus > Pinus albicaulis. The sequence goes on along the minus strand of CM076584.1, from coordinate 958,179,956 downwards.
CTCTGTATACGCGAGTTTAATGAAGGAGATCCGCGTGTATACGCTAGTTGGCTTCATCAAAGTAGCGTATGGGTTTTGAAGTAAGGAAAAGTAAAAAAGTTTTGAATATGCCCTAAATACCGATTCACCCCACCCCCCTTCCTCAAACATTTTTCCCAACATCATAAAATGAACAAAAATGCATTTGAACAACAAAATTAATTGAATAGCAAATATAAACTTAACGCAATCGTGAAAACAAATCTTCCTAACCTCCAACCTCTGCCGACATCCAACACTGCCAAATAAAATAATCAATGATAACTACAAACCAATGAACAATAAGAAACTGTGAATTCCATGAGTATTTAGTAAAGCTTTATAAAGAGGTAGAGCATAATAACACATGAATGTTTATCCCTATGGGATAGAAAACAAAGGTAATTCATTAACACTGCTAAGAACCCAATTTAATTCAATGATTTAATCAAACAAACTCTGGTAATCGCTGTTGATTCCTTAAATTGTGTTTTCTTCATTCCATTTTACCTCATTTTCCTTTTTTCCATTCTCTGTCTCCGTACCCACTGATCAATGAATTTAGTTAAAATTACTTTTAGAATAGATTAAGACCTGATTTGCTAAGTTTTATGATTTTTTTCATTGTAATGCATTTTGACCGAACTAATGTTGCACGTACATTCCGTAGCTAACCGGCGATTCTCCACTGCCTCACGTTTGGAGTATGTTCCGTGGCCTCTCAAGAAAAAACCGCATATGGGCATATTCCACGCCATGTCTACATGGTTCGTTGCTCACCATGAAGGAAGAAACGAATTCTGGGTATGGTTTTGGAACGTGGGAACACATTTAGGAAGGCAGATTTCTATTAGACCTGCTCCCGCCCGCATTTCTTTTTCTTTACTACCCACTAAGAGTCCTAATGATTCCGATAAGGAAAGACAATGTTCCCCGAAATTGTTGCAAGTCTTGTTATTTACATTTGTTATATAAAATACTTAAACCGTAGAGCTAGGCTAGATTTTGTTCTAGATTTTGCTTAGATTCTTGTATGTACTTTCTCAATGCAGAGTGCTCGTTCAAGTTATTTCTCTTTTAATGAAGCAAGAGTAGTGTTGTTTTGAAAGCGTTGATTTGATTTGGAGTTAGATTCGCCGTGGTAGAGGGCCCCCGCTCTTGCACGGATTTATTTGCGTAATTTAGATAAGTATTCTAGCCGCCTTTTACGTTTTTGAAGTTGAATTCGTAGTTGTTTTCATTAGCTACTATAGTTATACTCATTCTAACTCTTCCAAAGAAGAAGCTCTTCCAAAAGATTATAATGATGAATGGGAAATGGCTATAGTATTGTAGAATTTAATTGTAATCTCTTTTGTTCACCATCATGCTTATACTTATGCTAAATACTCTTCCACAAGAAGAAACTCTTCCAAGAAATATTTATATTGTTCTAAGCATGATTGTGATCTTGAACGTTGTAGTTGTGTGTTTTCACTGGGCACCATAGTTGCTCTGCTCTTAAACGCTTGTCAAAAATATCATAATGATGGGTAGGAGATGCATATGATATCTTAGTTTTTCATTGCTTTCAGTCTTTACATTTGCATTTGCACTCAATTACACAACAGATTGTTCTAAAACTCTTCCAAAAGAAGGAACTCTTCCAAAATACCAATCATGATGGACAAATGCATCGTATAATTCCATGTAATAATGCATGATAGCTTAGTTAGATGCTCATAGTTTAATTGTACTTAAATCATGCTCGCTTGTTTGGTTTTAAGTTTGATAATGACTTGTAGTTCAGCATTGTTTTAGATTAGTGACATCTCAAGTTCATTTTTAGTTTAACTCATTGCATTTGCACTCCAATTCATTTTCATTCATCGCAGACATTAGATTACTTCAAAGCAGTTAATAATATTAACAAAACAACCTTCATTATTTACAAAACCTCTTCTCTTGTCTTCTAAAATCCATAATTGATTCATCACCACATGAATGTAAGACAATATCATTTTAAGGCCTAAGTACTTTTGTAATTTCCTATCATCTCACAAACAACATTTCCTCAAAAGACTATTTCAAAAATCCATAACCTTTGAGTGAAGTGTAGTGTCATCAAACCAAGTTGCAGAATAGAGTTAGGAATCCAGTTTAGAGTAGAAGATCTTATGATGGTATAAATGTTTATTCAAATATGCTTCAACAAATCTCTAATTAAGGATAAAATGTTGCATCATTATAATTTAGTTGTTTAAACCGTTTAGTTAGGAAAATTGTATACTTAGTTGACCATAACCAAAGCCTCTCTCCCCAAAATGCCTTTGAAGAAAGAATTTGACAAGTTTAGTTTGTGTTTTGAATCATTTGCTTAAAATTCATTATCAAGCTTTGTTTCCGTTTGGCCATGCTTCAGATTTGATTCGCTTCTGTTTGCAATTGCATTTTTCATTTATCATCAATCCAATTAGGTTTCCCAATACCTGCTTTTTAATCACTAGCTTCCTTCCATTAGCTTTCTAGTCATCTCTTCTTGTGAAATATAAAATCACCAAAAGACCAAAAACATCACAAAACACTACACAACGCATTAAGAAACAAACACCAGGTACATGCGCACACTCCCCCCCCACTTCAACAGCTATCAACTGCCACAATTAAATGAGCTCACCTAGAGACTAGATTGAGACCAACATTTTGGCGCTCGTTGTCGGGAAGAAAACTAGGTAACCTTTTGTTTCTTAGCATCCAAAAATAATTATATGTATAGGGAGAGAGATTAAAGGGGAAGATTTACAAGCAAACAGATGTTAAGTTTGATTTTCTAGAACACCACTTGTTTCATCTAGATCTAGAGCTAGTACACCTTCAACTCATAACGCATATTCCATCCTCTCTCCCCGATCCGGACTTCTAGAAGATCTAAGGTCAACTATCCCATTAGAGAAACCTTCCACTTCATCCACCGAACTCGCTATAGAAGTTAAGATCTAAAACTCCCGTTGGGGACACAAACCTTTCCACCTGGCACAGGAGAGTCAAACCATGGAAGAAGAAGGAGGAGGAGGAGTTTTTAATGAGAAAACACACTATTTGAGGCAGAGGTAGAGGTAGAGGAGACAGTAGAGGAGAAGGAGGTAGAGGTGCAAATGGAGGAAGAGGTAGAATAGGAAGCTCTTTGGGTTCCCTATAATTGATGAAGAAACCAATACAACCATGAAAAACATTTCACCGTCCTTCCAAACTTCTATGGACTTAAAACCGAAGATCCCGAAACTTTCTTATTCGAATTTGAAGTGTTGTGTAGAACTTATGACTACTTACAAGATGCTCAAAAACTGAAATTATTTCCTTCAACTTTGAAGGAGCAACATTGAAGTGGTTTATGAGTCTAATCGTAGTTCTATTAGAACATGGGAAGACATGAAACAAGCATTTCTAGAGAGATATTTGGATTTAGTTGTATGTCATTAACTGTAAGGAAGAAGTGTTCAAGATAAAGTTACAAAGAAGATGAAAATTTGGAAGATTTGTTGAGAGATTTAATTACAACATCAAAAGGGAAAATGGAAAACCCAGACTCGCACACCTTAAAAGCTCTTTTACGAAAAACAATTAGGGATGAATGGTTGGATATCCTTAACATGATGGGAAAGGAGATATATCACAACTCACATTACTCGAAATATCCGAGTTATGTATTGACTCTCAAGAGGGAAACGCAAAACTCGTCAAAGGTCCAAGAGATCCCGCTCTTGCAACGGCAAGTAAGTCTCGTTTCCTGGGACAGTAAGTAGATCAGAAATAGACATATGCTCGATGATTTTAAATCATACATCTTAGAGTCTTAGTGAACAAACAGACACCCTCAAGACACGCACACAAAAGGTCAATCTGATGCCTTGGCAATCTTGTCCCAAAATGTAGAAAGAAACATGCCTTAAGAGAGTGTCCTTTGGATGTAAAAGAAACTCCTGTCATTTGTTCAAAACATGAAACCAAGAATTTTCCTTCTCTTTCTGGTCTCCAAGTCGTCTCAGAGGAAACTCACGTATTCCAAGCGCAGTCTCTCAATTTTGTATCTAGAAGACCTTGGTAAGACCTCAAACACAAGGATTCCATGATCAAATGTATAATCAACCTCCACCTTGAATTCTTGGCAAGAACCTTGGCCCCAATTTCAAAATCAATCTCAATCTTGGGCACAAGGAACACAAAGTCCCTATGGAAGATATCTATACTATCGCATCCACCATCCCATCATCCACCATATCCACTTTTTTTTATCCTCAAAATTCTCAACAAAATTTTCTCAAAATCTTCAAGAAATTTTCAACAAAAATCCTCAACAACATCATCTAACCAAAATTCACATCAAAAAATCAACCACTACGCCCATTCCTCAAAAAAATCAAATCAATCGTCGCCAACCCATACCAAACCCTGTAACAATAAGAACCCCGTAATACATACGTGATAACGTCAACATGCCTAAAAAAGAACATGTTCCCTCAAGCTCTAAAGTGTGGAAAAAGAAAGAACCGCCTATTGAAAAATTGTGGGATAGCATTATTTGGTACACAGAAGAAAATCAATGGTACATCGATAGTGGGTGTTCAAGACACATGACAGTGACAAAAGCAAACTTTCATATAATTCTCTAGAAAAGGAAAAGAAAGTTACATTTGGAAATGATACTCCCGCTTATAATTAAAGGAAAAGGGTCGTTGTTTCTAAAAGAAAAGGTGAAGGCTAAAGATGTCATGTATGTGGATGGATTAAGGCATAACTCGTTAAGTGTAAGTCAAATGTGTGATCATGAATGTGTTGTTTTTAGTTCAAACGAATGTGTGGTTTGTGATCTCGATAAGGTAAAATTAATTATTATAAAAGGAAAAAGAAATCCAAGCAACCCGTATATACTAAAGGGCTACAAAGATCAATGTTACTCCGAGAAAATCTTCGGTAAACTAAGGTGCATAGAAGGTCAGTATCTCGACCCCTCTCAATCAGCAAGTGTCGCCGTCAGATCTTCCCAATATTAATCCACCAGTATCATATGCAAATCTTGTCAATCTGCAAGGTAATTAGAGTACCGCTTAATGCCAAAGAAGGATCATCAAGTAAGCCTCTTGAACTCATTCATAATTATATGTGACCTGAGAAAGAAGACACCACGGGAAGAAATACTATATCTTATTCATCGATGATTACTTCTAGAATGTGTTGGATCGGGGTTCATTAAATACAAAGCAGATGAAGCATTTGAAAAATTTCCCAGCCTGTGCTAATCGCTGAAATGAATTGGATCTAAAAATCAAGTGTCTCGTATCCGATCGAGGAGGAGAATATACATCAAATGAATTCCTTGAATTTTGTGAACAACATGGCATAAAAAGACAATTCTCCGTAGCCGGCACTCCACAACAAAATGGCGTAGTAAAGAATGAATAGAAAAATTCAACAAATGGCTAGAGCTATGATTGATGATTCCTGAATACCTCACACTTTCGAGAAGCAACATACAGCAGCAAACATTCTCAACAAAGCTCATGTTCGGGTAAATGTTATAAACTCCATATGAACTCCGTATGGTAAATCTCCCTCCGTAGCATTAGAGTTTTTGGAAGCAAATGCTTATCAAAATAATGATGAGCTGGAAAGTTCGAATCCTAGATCAGATAAAGGAATTTTCTTGCTACTTCATCTTCAAGCAAAAGCATACAAATGTTATAATGAAAGTTTCAAAATATTGTTGAATTTATTGATATATATTGGTGAGCTCCCCCGTACCTCCTAAAGAAGAAAAACAACAAAAGAAGATGATGATGACTTATGGCCTTCTACATTTGATATAGACATGAATCCGCCGATGAACCCAAACTGACGATCTCAAAAAGCTCCATCTGATATAAGTTCAAAGAATCATTCTGACCCCAAATCTTGGGAGACAAGGAATCTGTACGAACAAGGAGAATCCCCTTTGTGATCTTCTATTCATATGGCACTTCTATCCACAATTGAACCACTCAATGTCAATCAAGCTAAAGAGATGAATGTTGGAGGCCAAGGATGAAGAACTTGTTCAAATTGAAAAAAATGACACTTGGGACGGTACCAAGACCTTATGATAAAAAAATGTCACTGAACTAAATGGATTTTCAAGAACACGTTAAATGAGAATGGGGATGTTGTAAGAACAAAGCTAGACTCGGTTTGCAAAGGGTATACTCAACAAGAAGGTATAGACTTTGAAGAAACTTTTTCTCCGTAGGGCCAGACTTCTGAAGCCATCATCAAGCTTCTTTCAAGTTATCAACAACCAAAGTTTATCAATGATGTTAAGTGCTTTTCTAATTCAGATCTAGAAGAAGAAGTATATAGAATAACCTAAGGATTCATTTTGGGAAATGATGCAAATCTTGTTTGTAGACTTAAAAAGGCTCTATATGGTCTCAAACAAGCTCCAAGGGCTTGGTATTACTGCCTTGACAAATATCTTCATCAACAAGGATTTTCAAAAGGGTCTCAACATAACAACTTATACAAAAGTTGAAAATGATAAACTATTGATTGTGGTTGTATATGTTGATGATATCATTTTTGGGAGTAAATTTAATAATCTTTGAGTCAAAAATTCGCTCTCTCGCCATGCAGCAAGAATTTGAAATGTCTTTACTTGGGGAACTAACATTCTTTCTTGGCTTGCAAGTGCATCAAACCTAGATGGTATATTCCCTATCACAAGCAAAATATCTTAATCAAATTCTAAGAAGTATGGCATGAAGAATGCAAACTCGTAAGTACAATTCCATGACAATCGGATGCAATCTCAAGCCTCGTGATGACTCCCACTCGAATCAACCGCATTACAGATCGATGATAGGGAGTTTACTTTATCTCGATCGACCAGACCAGACATTATGCACATGTCAAGGATTAAGTTGGACCATTCCAAGCTAATCCAAAAGAGTCTCATCTTCGTGCTGATAAAATAATATTCAAATATCTTCAAGGAACTCAAGACTTTGGTCTATGGTATCCAAAGAATGCTGATCTACTCTTCATGCTTACACCGATGTAGACTGGTCGAAGTGTTGATGATCGGAAAAGCACTAGTGGTGTTGCATTCTACATGGGGCCCTAAGAGTATCTTGTTCAGCAAGAAGCAAAAATTCTAATGGCTTTATCTACGTACAGTAAGGTAATATGGCTATGATCTTGTTGCACCTCCAACCTTTGGATGATGCAAACCTTACAAGATTTTCAAATAAAATGTGTACTCCTCCGCCCCCATTAAGTGTGACAATACAAGTGCCAATGTATTTCCAAAGAACTCGTTATGCATTCAAAGACCAAGCCATTATTCCCACTGCCATCACTTCACGTGAACAAGTGCTTGAGCAAACAAAGGAAGGGGTTGGAGTATGTTCCCTCCAAAGAACAAGTTGTTGATATCTTTACCAAACCTCCGCCTGTGGAAGCGTTCGAGTATCTAAGACAGAGCCGGGAGTGTTCTCTCGCGCGCTCAAAAGAACAACTGCATAAATTTAGATTATGGCAAGTGATACGTGGCTCTATGAAATACGCTCGCGTATATACGTGAGTTCCCGTACGTAAAACCGTATGTCCGATTGCCGATAATTTTCCTGAGTCGCCTCTCTCAAAGACACCCGCAATGTTGTTGGGCATCTCCGATACCGTTTTGGTATATCCGTGGTGTTCCGCTCTCATAATTCTTTTCTCATGTGTTGATAAATATGCCTCGATGATTTGTCGTGGAAAGTGCACCAGATGCAAAAACTAAGGGGTTACAAAGCCTTAGTCATATGGAAAGGATGCTTGGATGCATGTATCTGTGGGGAGCTTTAGCGTTTGCCGAGTATAATGCATTGTTGGCATTATGATCATTCTCGAAATATGTTCTCCTTCGAGGACTTTCTCGGTGTTGGTTATGAAAAGTCACATTTGTAATTTGATGAAAAGGTCTCTGCCAAGACCCATGATGTAAGATTGTAATATCTTACCAGAAGGATCATTTAATTTGTAAACCCACTCGTTGGGTACCGAGTCAAATTTTGTAAACCCAATTTGGTTGGGTAGTTGAGTCTCATGTAAATCCACCCGGATGGATCTTTGATGTAAGTATGAGTCATTGGTGATAGGAAGTTCATAGAGTCATGTACTTCATTAGAAAATATGCTTGAAAATTCAGCATGAACTCAGGGGAGAGTATGTTGGTTGGCCCGCCTTTGCCCTTGATGTCAAAGGAGTGACACAGAAGGAATGGTGTCAAATGGAGAGAGTGACATGGTGTCATTGTATTCTTAATGTACCTATCTGCTGTGGTAACCAAACACTATCATGGTTGCCATCAAGTCCGGGAGATTGTTGAAATATGATGTAGAGTGTTGTCCTTGACAGCAACCCACCTTGATGAAGATGATGAAAACTTAATGATAAGTTGAAGTTTATAGAATATGTTCTTAATGAAGTAAATCATGCATTCACAAGGAGTAAAGAAGGTAAAAGAAGAAAGGAATTCAGATTGTGCTAAATTCATGCAGAAAGAGTATGTCTCAAGGCATACGCGCGGATCGTTTCTGGTGAAGTCGCGTATGCACGTGGACAAGAACGTACAAGTCGCGTATGGGATAAGCGTCTAAAAGTGCAAAACCAGGGGTAAATCACCATGGTATTGACACATTGTATTGCAATGAATCCGCCTAATTGACCCCGTCCAGGAATACCATCGGAAGTAATGTTGTTTTGGCTCATGGTATTGAAAAAGGGGCTCATGGTATTGAAAAAGGATAAACCTATATAAAGAGATGAAATTCATTATGCAAATCAGAAGTGTGGGTGCAAAATGTCTGAGCTTGAATGAATACTTCTCTCTGAAGTAGATATGAATGGAAAGGGTTACACTTGAATGATAAATCTGAGTGTATGATGCACCAATGATGAAGAAGGGGATCTAGATCTCAAATGTGCTTGTATTTGCTAGATCTGTTCATGGAATGATTAGATCCAAGAAGAGGCGAACATCTGTCTGAAGTGAAGGGTTAAATCTGTGTGAAGTATCTGTTCTGAAGAAATGCAATGACCTAAAATCTCTAAAGAACCATACGCTAGTTCGCCGAAGAGGAAGCGCGCATATACGCGGTTTCGCTGAAGGAAAAGCGCTTATGCGCAATTAAATTGGTTTTGTAATATGTACAGAAGTATACGCTGGTTTGTGTGAATGGAAGCGCGTATATACGCGACATCAGTGAAGTGAAAGCGCGTATGAAAACTAGGGTTTGCTGAAGTCTGTGGTAAGAAACGGATCGATCTTTCCCTCGTCAGACACGTGCTATCCGTAGTCTAACGTCTGAGTTGTCCCAGACTGCATTGGTCAGAGATTGAGACTCCTTATGAAGAGGGTCCACTTAATTCTGATGAAACGTGGCTCATGTGCATTTTGTTTCTATTGAAGCTGCTGGATCCAGAAAAAATTGATGAAATATGGTCCGAAGGGGTGCTCGAGGGTTGTAGCTTTTCAGTCGGGGTAGGGCTGTAGCCCTGTGAGGTCAAACGAGACTGGGTCGAGCTCCTTTCCAGAGGCTCAGAAATTCAGCCGTGCTGGAGCCTCTTCCAGGAGAGGCAAATGCAAACGAGCACAAAGCCATAAGGCTAGAATCGTACGAAGATACACAAATGTAAGATGTTTCTTCTATAATAAAATATTGAAGGCTGAGCAACTGCAGCGGTGGTTTTCTCCCGACTTGGGTTTCCACCTAAAAATCCTGGTGTTCATGTGTGATGCTTTGTGTGATGGTTTATTCTGTTCTTACTGAACATGTTTACTGTTTATTGAATATCCGATGAATAAATGATGGAATGGTTTAAGTGAAGAATTAATGACATAATTAGTTCACTGTGTATACGCGAGTTTAATAAAGGGTATCCGCGTATATACGCGAGTCTTCTTCAGGAAAGTAGCGAGTCAATCTCAAACTATAAAGCCAAAGCTTCACCTGCTCCTCCTCCTAAGTTCTTCTTTCTTGAATTTTTATGTGGACACTTCATGTCATAGTGCTCGAATTCGTGACAATTGAAGAATTTAATTTTGGAAAAGTCTTTCTTCTTGCTCCCTTGGTTGGATTTGGTTTTATATTTCTTCCCTTTTCCCTTCTTTCGCTTTCCAACCAATGAAAATTTTTCTTCATCCTCACCCTTGAATGAAGTCTCATATATTGTATTCCACCTTATTTCCTCCTGTACCAAATTAGACCATAAGTGTTCCCAATTCGGTAGTTTCTCCCTCACGTTGGCCTAATATTGGTAGCTATTCCAACTCTTGGGAAGGCCTAGAAGGGTTATACTTACTAATTCATATTCTGCAACATTAATGCCAACCCCAGCAAGTTCCTCACGAAATTGTGTGAGCCTGCTCAAATACTACAAAATAGTGTCATTCTTCTACATCTTGATATTTCAAAGTTTATCCTTGAGCAACGAATTCCTGTGGTCAATACTATTCTCAAAAAATTTTGTAAGTGCTTTCCACATTGCGAAAGGAGTTTTTTTCCCATAGAAATTTGAGACAATGTGATCTTGCACTCCCTCCAAGTTTATTCTCCTCCCCTTGGCTACATATTTCTTCCACTGTGCCAAGTTCTAGGAATCATATGCTTGTGGTTTTGAAACATCTATCTTGATATATTATAGCAAGCCATTTCCATCCAATACCGCCTCCATGTGATCCTTCGATGCAATGAAATTAGTGTTGCCTTCCAAGGTATACTCTAGCATCAACCTATTGAAGGTCATATTCCCAATTCTATAGATATCCTGCTACACTGAACTGTAAATTCATTTCTCCTAAGAAACAACCTCTAAATTCCTACTCTAATGTGAATCTTGCTTTGATACCATGTAGAAATTATGATTTAGTGTTACATTTTCTCATGAAATTTCAATAAAAATCACAAGGAACAAACATACTTTACTGCTCTGTGGAATTCAATACACAATTTAGAACATCAATCACAAACATGCAATGACAAATAACACACATGCACACAATATTTTTCCAGGGAAAAGAAATGTGTTAAAAAACCCATTTTCCCGCTTGCAATAATGTGATGCATAAAGATGCTTTACAATTGATTTTCTCAACTGAACACAACCTACAAGTGAATAACCTATCTGATTGCTCACTGAGAATCTCTGACCCAAACTTAGTAAATTTATACCTCTACTTGAGCCCCTATTTCATTACTCAATTCCTGATAAATTAGGCCCCTATTATTTAGGAATTTCCTCCAAAATGCTTGTGAAATTCCCAAGGTTGATCATTTGACTACATGCAACACCTATACACTCAAGACTAGTCTAAAACTGATGTTACACTACTTTGGAATCTCCACCATCGCTAGGGAACTCAAATTCCATGAATACACTAGCTAGTTTTGGATGATTGATCAATTAACTGGACGATCACTAAGTTTGACTAAAGTCCCACTCCAAAACTGACCTTCCACTAGTTCCTCCAACAGTTAGAACTAGTTTAACTGAAAGAAACTTGAAATAACTTATCTTTAATACTAAAAATTAGAAATCACACATTCTTGACTGAAATATAACTCCTCTAACTCAAATTTATTGAGTTAACTAAGTTACAAGATCCATGTCACACAAGTTAACTGCATCCAAGTTTTTTGATGATGTGGAAATTCAAATTTTCCCAATTTGACTAAGTGAAATCAAATTGAGAATTTATTGCTACATTTTTCAAAATTCTAAGTGAAACGCCCTCTATGCAAATTTCAATTATAGCAATGTACTCTGCTTTAAAACTACTCAAAGAAAAAATATTTTTCTTCTTGCTCATCTATGAGATCATGGAAGATCCAAAACTAAAATATCCACCAATAGTGCCACTACCATCTGTCTCACTGGCACCCCAATCAGAGTTTGTATGTACCAATAGTTGAATTTCATTAACAACATATATAAAGAAGTGATTCATTGTCCGATGAATATATCTTAGGATATGTTTGGCTGCTATCCAATGGTCATGTATTGGCTCCATCTGAAATTTACTAGGAACATTTACTGCAAAAAAAATGTCAGGCCTAGTATTCACAAGATACACTAAGGAGCCAATCAACTATCTATAGCATGTAGGATCCACTCGAATAGAATATGAACTCCTCAACTTCTTTATATTAGTTATCCTAGGAGTTTTCATTGGATTACTATCCATCATGCCAAATTTATGTAATATCTTGATCACATATTTTTCTTGAACAATATATATTTCACCAAGTTTCTGCCAAACTTATTGTCTCAAATAATAGTGTATAAGCCCAAGATCCTTCATGTCAAATTCAACTACCAATTGTCTCTTTCATTCTTGTATTTTATTCTCCACACTTGTGACAAGTAAGTCATCCACATATAAAATTATGATCATAGGTTCATCCTTGATCACTTGTATGTAGAGGTTAGGATCTGCAGAACTCATGACAAAACCAAGTCTCAATAATTGTGCATCCATGATGGCATCCCATGCCCTAGGTTCTTGTTTCAAGCCATATAGATCCTTCTTCAATTTGTAGATGTGTGTCTCCCTATTATGGAATTCAAATCCCTCATGTTTCTCAATATAAACTTCTTCATCAATGGTCCCATTTAGAAAATTTGTTTTAACATCCATTTGATGAATTTTCCATCCCAAAGTGGCAACCAAAGAGACAAGTAATCTAATAGTTGTATATCTTGTTGTAGGAGCAAAGGTTTCTACATAATCGATTCTTCCTTTTGTGAAAAGCCTCTTGCCACAAATATAGTTTTATATTTATCAATGCTCCCATCCACTGCATGTTTGATCTTGTATATCCATTTATAAGTGACAAAAAAATTGTCACTTCTTCTAGGAACAATTTCCCAGACATAATTCTTCACAATTTACTTGTAATTTTCTTGCAGTGCATTCGTCCATTATTGATGTTCATCTGCATCTTCATATGAGGAGGGTTTAAACTCAATGAGCTTAGTCATATAAGTTGCATAACCATAATAAATTTTAGGTATTTTACTTTCTCAAAAGGTTCCCTTAGCTATTGCATTTACCCCTGCCTCTTATAGAGTTATCTTCAACCAAGCAGGTCTCTTACGAGTTTCTAGAATAACAACATTTTGCACAAGTTCACTAAGCTCTTCAACATCTACATGAATAGGTGTAGAATCTTGAAGAATGTCATCCCTTGATATTTCCTCAAAATTGGGTATCTATTCTTCATTAGAATCAACTAGGACATCTTTGTATCTATTGAAAGCTAAATTTTCATTAACGATGATATCTCTTCTTACGCTAATATGACGATGAAGTACTATAATCAACAAAGATGCCTTTTGTACTTGTAGGATGTAATTATTTTTTTCTCTTTTATTTTGGGATGTGTATGTGAAATAGACATCCAAATATTTAGAGATGATCCACACTAGGATTGTTTCTTGTAAATGCTTTTTCTAGAGTCATATTATTGAGAATTTTATGGAGACTTTCATTTTGCAAACAAACAACTGTTACATATGCTTTTCCCCATAAAAATTAGGGAAAAATTGGTCATGAAGCATGGCTCTAACACATTCTTTGATTTTTCTATTCTTCCTTTCAACCACACCATTTTGTTTAGGGTTGCAGGGAACAATTAGCTCCCTTTTTATTCCTGCTTGCAAAATGCTATAAGCTCTTTGGAGGTATACTCTCCACCATTATAATACATTAGGGCCTTTATCTTTATTTTTGTCATATTTTCTACTTCATTCTTTAATTCTTGAAATTTCTCAAATACCTTATCCTTATCCTTGAGGAGGTATATCCATGTTTTCCTAGAGTAATCATCAATGAATGTCACATAGTACTAATGACCTTCAAGAAATTTTACTTCCATAGGTCCACACACATAACAATGTGTGAGATCTAATATTTCATTGGATCTTTTATCACTTCTTGCGAACGGTTTATTCAAATAATTTCCTAGAGCACATACCTTACATATTCCTTTCCGTTCCTCTAATTTAGGGATGCTAGTGAGCATTTGATCCAGAGACAGAAATTCTTTGCATTGAAGGTGTCCATACCATCTATGCCATAGTTCAAAAGGGATAACATCTACGTGTACAAGAGCTTGAGGGAGACATGTAAGAAGTCTATACAACGTACCCTCACAAATCCCAATTATCTTAGCATGTTCAATATTAGAGTACTTTCCTGAAACCAAAACTTTTCCATCATCAAAACCAATCCTATATCACCTTTATCTTCCATGCAAGAAACATATTTTTTTTTTTATTCAATCCTAGAACATAGAGTACTTTATTGAGATGAATGATTTCACAAGTTTCTAGCTCCAACAAAGTATATATAATTCCTTTCATATGGTAGCTCTTCTTGTCTCCAAATGAGAATAAGTCCCTTTTGATGAAGTCTGGATTTGACTGCATTCTCCTGTCATATGTCTAGATGCTCCACTATCAATAAATCATATATTATCATCCTTAAAAGTACCTAAGAGAGAGGAGAAGAAACTTCCATCCATTACTTCTTTTGCTAGCTTGGAGATGTACTTAAAGATGTCTCCTTTGATAGTTACAAGGAGGCTACCAAGATACTTGAAAAATTTCTTCATGAATTTTTCCCTTGATAATAAATATTAGATGACCACTTCTAGATTTCTCTTCAACAAAGGTGCCAACAAAGACATGATCTATAAATCCTCTTCATTCACCTTAGCTCTAATACCATGTTGGAAAATTAAAGTATTTGTGTATTATAGTTTGAATTTCCTTACTGGATAATTACTTGTGATAATAGTTGGCCTTTTCTTTATTTTACTTTATTTTCATAAATTAATGAATATCACAAAGAGATAAAGTACACAAGATATAGACTCCAAGCCAGGGAAAAACTCCTCCAACGGGAAAACCAAGAAATAATACTTCTCTTCTTATAGAATCAAATAAAAAATGAGACTTCCAAGGCCCAAAGACAAAAGCCAATATTCATCCCAAGCACCAAGTCAACCCTCCAACAATATCTCTTCCAAACAAGTGAAAGTCCACAAGCTTCAACAAAGGTCAAACGGTTCCAATCAAAGTTTTGGTCCTACCACTTTAGGTCTACAATTTGTCTTACAATTTTTGGCCCCGTAACTTATCTAGAAAACCCTATTTTTCACACATGTGAGTAGATAATGGTATGAATTTGAGGTATTCTATCTCTACTCTATAATTTTCCTTATTTCCTTTAATTTCGTTCTTCAAATGCTTCCTTTCTTAATATGGATCAAACTTGTGATTGATGCACCAAATGAGTCGAAGTATCTTCATATTTATAGCCTTCTTGAGGGATTGAAAAGGCCTCTTCTAGGCTAACTTCAGCTTGGGAGGGCCGACTTGGTATTGGAGGACAAATTGAATAACTAGACTCAAAAATAATAATTTTCTTTTGTTACAACAAGTCTAAATGGGACTATAATACATGATTTTTTTTTTCTTTGACTCAACAAGCCCTAGAATCATGAATAATATGCTTTAACCTAGACTTTGAGCATGAAAAACATGTTTAAATAAATAAAAAAATATATTTTTCTCTTTTTATATCAAATATACAATGTCATGAATACAAAATTCATTATGAAGACCAAATCTAGTTACATTATCCAATAGTCCAACTACCCTAACTTCAATAATCTCAACAAGATAGGGTTCAAACCTAATCTATAATACTACAACTTTTTTCCTC
Source organism: Pinus albicaulis (assembly GCA_034641835.2). Taxonomy (NCBI): domain Eukaryota; kingdom Viridiplantae; phylum Streptophyta; class Pinopsida; order Pinales; family Pinaceae; genus Pinus; species Pinus albicaulis. The sequence continues at coordinate 958,164,154 of CM076584.1, read as the reverse complement.
ATAATGGTTCGGTTAGAAGGTGAAAGGAAGGTTACTATGACCACCACAGTGTCAACATAAGGGATTTCTATGGAATAGAAATAAGTGGACAAGATGTAAAAGCATACATATATATCTTCGCTTCTCCTCTGGGGTTTCCTCTACATTGCTAGATCAAACACTCAATTTAATTGATATCTAATGCTCCTTTACTTAATGGAACAATATGTAGATTCTATCTCTTGGGGAATGAGGAAATAAACCATCATCTTCATGATCTAATCCAAAAGGGCCAGATTTGACCTAGATCCTCACCTTGTAGGAGCCTAATTGTGTTGGTGCTAAGGAACGATGGGATGTAAAGACTTTGTATTGATTATAGATCCATGAACATGTTATGAAACCAAATCACAAAACATAAGAAAAATAGATCAACGACTTGAGGAATATCCTCTTCGAGGGGGAAATTCCTTTACATCACATAAATAAACAATTATTGGATGATACAAATGACAAGACCTCCTTTCTATATATAGGAGTCTAAGGGGTCACAATATAATTAGAGCCTACATAAAAATAATAATGTAAGGGCACACAAATAACAATAGTGGGCTTTTATGGGGTATAATAATAACAATATGGGGGCTACATTAATGATAACAATAAGGAGGGCTACACTAAAAATAACAATAAGGGGACTACGCCAGTATAATAGGGACCTAACATTCCCCTCTCCTTCAAAAAAATCATTTTCTTCAACGCTTGAGTAGTTCTAGATTCTTCTGTATAAAATTCTCATCCTCCCATGTGGAATCTTTAGCGGGTAAGTTCTTCCACTTAATGATATACTCCGAAAATGATCGATTCTCTAGTTGTTGGGTTCTTGTTTTTGTGATTTCTTCCGGGTCCAATATTATTTTTGCTTCTTTTTCAAGTTATAGCAATATTTTTTGATCTGGGAGCTTGTCACTAATAATATTTTTTAAGCATGAAACATGGAAAAATGGGTGTACTCGAGAAGATGTAGGCAACTCCAATTTGTATTCCATAGTACCAATCTTTTGAAAAATATTGTAAGAAACATAATACTTGGGAAATAATTTATTATCCTTATTAGCTTACTTGAGAAAATTGTTTGTATGGTTTAAGCTATATAAATACCTATTAATACCTACTCTCCTACATCAAAAATTCTTTCACTGCAATGCTTACCTGCTTTTTGTTTCATTTGATTCTGTGCTAAAGTGAGTTTATCCTTTAAGAGTTGGAGAATTTTTTCTTGGTGCTCAATGTGATCTTCCACTTCTTGAACCTTATAATTTTCTCTTAAATATGATGTGATGGACGGTGTGTGATATCCATATGGAAGGAATTGTTATACCACTATTCAACCAAAGGTACTCACTTGACCCATTGTCTTTGTTTATCAGATACAAAGAAAAAAAGACATCCTTTCAAAAATTTGTTCACTATCTCAGTTTGTCTGTCAGATTAAGGATGATAAGATGAGCTATGAGCTAATTAAGTAACAAGACAAGACAATAATTATGTCCAAAAAATTCCAATGAAAATGAGATCTCTGTCACTTACAATAATCTTTGGGTTTCCATGTAGCTTTTGAATTGTTTCCATAAATGTAGTAGAAATTATACTAGCTTTAAAAGGATGAGATAATGCACAAAAGTGTGCATAATTGGTAAGTATATCAACTACCACCATGATGACACTCTTTCCTTTGGACTTAGGTAAGTCTGTGATAAAATCCATTGATACCTGCTCCCAATGCTGGCTTGGAATGGATAAAGGTTGTAAAATACCTAGGGTCTTAATTGTATCAACTTTATTTTGTTGGAAAACCAAACATTCTGCCACAAAATTCTGAATATCAAATTTAAGGCCATCCCAAAACAATTCCTTCTTGAACCAATGGTATGTTTTTAAAAATCATGAGTTCCCTCCTAAGGGGGAGGTTTTCAATTCCAAAATAATCTTTTGTTTGAGTTGGGAATTCTTACATAGATATAAGCAATCTTTGCACCATAATGAATCATTTTTCCAGATAAATATATCATATGTACTGAGATCTTGCTGCAAATTTTGAATGAATTTCCACACCTCTTTGTCATTCTTCCACTCATTCCTTGCTTCAGTTATCTAATTAGGTTTGATAATAGAAATTGTATAGAGCAATGATTCCACATCCTCATCCTTTCTTGAGAGTGCATATACAACAACATTTTTCTTCCCTCTTTTGTACATGATTTCAAAGTCATAACCCAACATCTTTATGACCCATTTTTGATGTTCTTTTAAATATAATATTAGTTCCAAAAAGTATTTAAGACTATCATGATCTAGTTTTACCTTGAAGTTCCTTCCCATTAAGTAAGGTTTCCATTGCTTTAGTGCATGTAGTATCGCCAATAATTCCTTCTGATAAATAGGTTTGTGTAAATACTTTCCCTTGATTGGATGACTTTCAAAATAAATAGGTCTTCCTTCTTGAATCAAAATAATACCAATTCCATTTCTTGAGGTGTCACATTCCAAAATAAAGGTTTTTTTGAAGTCTGGTGTAGCTAAGACCGGTTCTTGGCACATTGTCTCTTTAATATGTTCAAAGGTATTTGTTTCTTTTTGGAGTCCAAGAAAATGCATATTTATTCAATAATGTTGTTAGAGACGTTGCTATTCTCCCATAATTATTAACAAAATTGTAATAATACCTTGTCATCCCGAAAATCCTCGAAGATGATTTAGGGTTGTGGGGATTTTTCATTCCTTAATGGCCTCAATTTTGTTAGGGTATACCTTAACACCCTCATGAGATACAATATGAGCCAAATATTCCACCTCATGTACTATAAAAAAACATTTGGAGGTTTTTTCATATAATTATTTCTCCTCCAATAGTTTGAGCACCTTGTCAACATGTTAAACATTATCCATCTAAGACTTGTTGTATATTAGTGTATCATCAAAAAACACTCACAAAAATTTTCTAAGGAAGGGTTTGAAAATGGAATTGATCAAACCTTGAAATGTGGAAGGTGCATTAGCAAGGCCAAAAGGCATGCCCAAAAAATTATAAATACCTTCATGAGTTATGAATGTTGTTTTCATAATGTCTCCAGTATTCATTCTAATTTGATAATATCCTGAATGAAGATCTAGCTTGATGAAGTCAATTACTCCATGTAATTCATCCAAAAACTCATAAATGACAAGAATGGGGAATTTAGTTTTAATAGTGAGAATTTTTAGCTCTCTTTAATCTAGAAACATATGCCACGATCCATCCTTCTTGTGCACCAATACTATTGGAGTAGAGAAATAACTTTGGCTAGGTTGAATTATACTGGCCTCTACTAGCATTTCTGAAACCATACATTAAATTTCACTCTTTTGGGAATATGGATATCTGTAAGGCCTGATGTTTGGAGGAACGCTTCCTGGAATCAAGTGAATAACACGATCATGATCACAAATAGTTGGGAGGCCTTTTGGATTCTCAAATAACTTGGAATGATTGTCTAAGATTCTTTGGAGATCTATAGAAATGGATGTTTTAAATGTTTGAACATCTAGTGAGCATAATTGTGCAATTATGCTCCATTGTTATTTATTAAAAATATTTTTCATGACATTATAACTGATTATCTTCCTTGGTTTCCATGTGATTCCCTTGAATTCAATTTCCTTTCCTTCACAGGAAAATTTCAAGAAATGTTCTTGAAAATTAAAAGCTATCGCCCCCAAATATTGTAACCATTGGACTCCTAATACAACATCAACAACACCCATTGGAATGCAAAGTATTGAACTATTTAATACATATCCCCCATGGTTAGATTGATATTATGACACTTCCCTAAGAAATTTATAATTCCTCCATTTGCAACCATCACTTGACACTCTGGTATTGGATATACAAAGCAATTAATTTCCTTGTCTATCTTACAATGAATACAATTATGGTTACTACCAGAGTCGATCAACACTATTACCTTTATTTTGGATATGTCCTTCTACCTTGAGAGTTTGAGGAGTGGTAATTCCTGCCAATGCATTACAATATATGGTTGGATTCATTTATTCTTTTTCCAGGGTTGGTTCCTACTATAGATCCTCTCCTTTTTATTTTTATTTTTCCTTCTCTTCCTCCTCTTCAAAATAAATGTAAAATAATTTCTTATCAATTGTTAGGTCCCTATATTACTAGTTTAGTCCCTTATTGTTATTAGTGTAGCCCCCTTATTTTTATTGTTGTATCCCTATAACCCCAATATTGTTATTATTGTGCCCTTACATTATTATTGTTAGTTCAACTAGGATTATATTGTGGCCCCATGGACTCATATATATAGAAGGAGGTTTTGGTCATTTGTATCATCCAAGAATTGTTCATTTATGTAATGTATTGGAGGTTTCCCCCTCGAAGTGGCTGATTTATAAGGTGTTCATCTCTCTTTTCTTCTATTTTTGGAGCCGGTTTCATAACATTTGGTATCAGAGCTTTAGATTCGAGGGTTTCGCTGCTCCAAAAAGGTCATCGTGGAATTTTCGCTATAAAATTCTTTATATGAAGGTTTAGAAAATGAAATTTTTATAGAACGAATCCAAATTCTTGAGGAATGTCATGGAAACATTTCAGATCTTGGTTCACAATATTTTTGGAAATATAATCTGTGGAAGTTAGGGCTTTTTGCAAGCTCCTAAATTTAACCTAAATAGGTCATCATGGTATTTTCGCTATAATGTGTTTTATACAAGGGTTCAAAAGCTGAAATTGGTACAGTGTAAAGACGCAATCCTGACGAACATTGTGGAAAAATTTCAGATCTTGATTCGCAATATTTTTGGAGATATGATCTGTGGAAGTTAGGGTTGTTTCAGGCTCTCCAATTTCATCTCAAAGAGGTGACCATGGGAAAAGCATTATAACTCTCTCTCTGAGCATCATATTGAAATTCTGTAAAAAATGGTCGCAAATAAATAGACTGTAGTTTCCTGTGTATCAATTTCAGAGCCGAAGGAGGAAACAGTGACACATGGCACGCCGCACAAGTTCGCTATACTAAAACAGTCCATAATTAGGTCATTGTGGGAAATTAGGCATAACTTTGCCTTGAAGAATCCAAATCAGGTCAGACCTGTGGCATTTGAAAGAAGCTTCAGAGAGCTACTACAGGGCCAAGTTTCAAATATTGAAGATCTGAAATCACAAATATAATTCAGTTTCAATATCGAGCTCCTCAAAAGGAAGAAAAAGGTGTGTATTTTGTTTCGAATTGCATAAGTCTTGTGTGAAAAATTAGTTCTAATTGATTCCAAGGGCATATTGTAGAATAGATATCAGTATTGTGTTATAAAAATGCCTCCTAAATGAATTCAAAACCCATTAAGCCTTCTGAAGGCTCTACTATGACTCATGAAGATAAAGAATGGAAACATGACATATCAAAATTATAAGAGCAAGTGCACCAAATTTTGCTCTCGCAAAGAGAAACAAAAAATGAAATGGAAGTTTTGAAGAAAGACATGGAAGTTAAGATGGATGGCATGGAAGCTGGCATGGAAGCTAAGATGGATGACATGGAATCTAAGATCAATGAAAAAATGAAAGACAACATGGAAAACATGAAGAATGATCTAAAAGTAGACATGGAAGGTTTGAAAAAGTTGATACAAGAAATGTTTCCTAATGGAAAAAAGATAGTAGAGGAAACTCATGATGAGAACAAAATAAATGTTAATTGGTGGATTTCATAAACTCTAATGTTGGATGAAGAATCACCATATTCCAAATATGGATATGAGGAAGTTTGATGGCAAGGATCCTAACATGGACACTATAGATGGAGCAACTGCTGATCTCAATAATGTGCGAAACACACCAAAGGTACGCATTGCAACTTTACATTTAGAACAAAATACATTTGTATGGTATTGATGGCTTTACTCCCGTAAAAAAAATGTCACTTGGTCAATTTTTACAGAGGAAATGATAGCACATTATGAGGATACAAAAAGAAACACCTTCTTTAGCCCATTGATAAATCTCAAACAAAAGGATTAAGTGGTCGAGCACATTGAGAAATTCTAAAAATTGAATACAAGGGTAGCAAATATTCCAGAGGAACACATGATTGATCTCTTCATAGGGACTTTAAAGGATAAAATACAACATGAAGTTCATGTTTGGGAGCCTGATTCATTGGAAAAGGCATTTAGGGTGGCAAGAAAAATTGAAAGTAAAATTATGGTGACAAGGAAGCCTACCACTCACATCTATAAAGATGGAAGTGTTGCTACTCCTATACTTCCACAACCTACAAGGTTGACACCACAACAATTGGAAGAAAAAAGAGCAAAAGGGCTTTGCTACAGTTGTGATATCAAATACACTAAAGGTCATAAGTGTGCTGAGAAGAAATTATTGTACATAGATTGTGAAGAAGAAGAAGAAAATGAACAAGAAGAGGATATACACCAGGAATGAACCCTAGAAGAGGAAGAAATGAGTCCGATCATATCATGTAATGAATTGGCAGTAATTACCACTCCTCAAACTCTCAAAATAGAAGGACATATCAAGAAGAAAAAGGTAATAGTGTTGATTGATTTAGGTAGCACCCATAACTTTATTCATTGTAAGGTAGCCAAGGAATTGAATTGTTTCATACCCAACAATTCCCAAATTTCTGGTGATGGTTGCAAATGGAGGAACTATAAATGTCTCTAGAAAATTCCATAATATCAAGAAAACCATGGGGGAATATGTATTGAATAGTCCAATGCTCTCCATTCCAATGGGAGGTGTTGATGTTGTACTAGGAGCAAAACGGTTACAATATTTGGGGATGGTAGCTTTTAATTTTCAAGAACTTTTCTTGAAATTTTTTTCAGAAGGAAAGGAAGTCGAATTACGGGTTATCACAGGGAAGTTGGGAAAGATAATAAGCTCTAATGCCATGACAAAGCTTCTAATAAATTCGGCATAATTTCATAATTATGCTCACTAGAAGTTCCAACATCAAAATCATCTATTTTTGCAGATCTCCAAAAAGTCTTAGACAATCATTCCAAGGTGTTTGAAACTCCCAAAGGACTCCCACCTATTCGTGATCATGATCATGCTATTCATTTGATTCCAGGAAGTGTTCCTCCAAACATCGGGCCTTATAGATATCCTTATGTACGAAAGAGAAAAATTGAACGTATGATTGCAAAAATGTTAGAGGCTGGTATCATATTCAACCTAGTCAAAGTTATTTCTCTGTTCCAATAGTATTGGTGCACAAGAAGGATGGATCATGGCGCATGTGTTCGGATTATAAGGAGTTCAATAAGCTCACTATTAAAGATAAATTTCCCATTCCTATGATTGATGAATTATTTTACCAAGTTGGATCTTCATTCAGGATATCATCAAATTAGAATGTAGACTAAAGATATTCTGAAAACAGCGTTTCGAACTCATGAGGGTTATTATGAATTTTTGGTCATGCCTTGTGGCCTTATCAATGCACCTTCTACATTTCAAGGGTTGATGAATTCAATTTTAAAACCCTTCCTTAGAAAATTTGTGCTAGTATTTTTTGATGATATACTAATGTACAATAGGTCTTAGAAGGATCATGTTCAACATGTTGACAAGGTGCTCAAACTATTGCAGAAGAAACAATAATATGCAAAAACATCCAAATGTTTCTTTGGAGTACAAGAGGTGGAATATCTATGTCATATTGTATCTCACGAGGGTGTTAAGGTAGACTCTAACAAAATTAAATCCATTAAGAAATGGAAATTCACCACAACCATAAAGAAGTTGCAAGGATTTCTCGGGTTAACAGGGTATTATCACAATTTTGTTAAGAATTATGGGAGAATAGTAGCACCTCTAACAACATTATTGAAGAAAGATGCATTTTGATGGACTCTTGAAGCAACTAAGGCCTTTGAGCATCTTAAAGAGGCAATGTGCCTAGCACCGGTATTATCTATGCCAAACTTCACAAAAACCTCTATTGTGGAATGTGATGCCTCAGGAAATGGAATTGGTGTTGTTTTAATGAAAGAAGGAAGACCCATTGCTTTTGAAAGTTGTCTAATCAGAGGAAAGTATTTACATAAAGCTACTTATGAGAAGGAAATGTTAGCAATACTACATGCACTAAAGAAATGGCTACCTTACTTAATGGGAAGACACTTCAAGGTAAAAACTGATCATGATAGTCTTAAACACTTTTAGGAACAAAGTCTATCATTAGAAGAGTAGAAAAAATGGGTGACAAATATGTTGGGTTATGACTTTGAAATAATCTACAATAAAGGGAAGCTAAATGTTGTTGCAGATGCACTTTCAAGAAAGAATGAAAAGGTGGAAGCATTTCTTTATGCCATTTCTATTATCCAACCAGATTGGATGACTGAAGCAAGGGATGAGTTTAAGAAGGATGAAGAAGTGTGGACACTCATTCAAAAGTTGCAGCAAGATCCTAGTTCATCTGATACATTTAGTTGGAAAAATGATTCCTTATTGTACAAATATTTCTTATATATTTGTAAGAATTCCCAACTAAAACAAAATATTCTTTTGGAATTGCACACTTCTCCTTTAGAAGGACACTCGGGATTTTTAAAAAATTACCACAAGGTGAAGAAAGAATTTTTTTGGCATGGCCTTAAATCTGATATTCAAAAGTTTGTAGTGGAACATTTGGTTTGCCAGCAAAATAAATTTGAGACAATTTTGACCCTGGGCCTTCTACAACCTTTATCAAATCCAAGTCAACGTTACGAGGAGATTTCAATGGATTTTATCCCAGGTTTACCTAAGTTCGAAGGAAAGAGTGTCATCATGGTGGTAATTGATAGACTTTCCAAGTATGCACACTTTTGTGCATTATCTCATCCATTTAAAGCAAGTACAATTTCTACTACATTTATGGACACAATTCAAAAGCTACATGGAAACCAAAAGATTATTGTGAGCGACAGAGATCCAATTTTTACTGAAGATTTTTGGACGGAGTTATTTTCTTGTTTGGGTACTCAACTACCTCATAGCTCATCTTATCATCCTCAATCTGATGGTCAAATTGAGATGGTAAAGAAATTTTTGGAAGGATATCTTCGTTGTTTTCTATTTGATAAACAAACAAAATGGGTCAAGTGGTGACCTCTCGCTGAATGGTGGCATAACAATTCCTTCCATACTGCAGCAAAAATGACCCCATTTATGGCACTTTATGGATATCATCCACCATCCATCACATCATATTTAAGAGAAAATTCTAAGGCTCAAGTAGTGGAAGATCACATCGAGCATCAACAAGAAGTTCTCCAACTCTTAAAGAATAACCTAAATTTGGCACAAAATTGAATGAAATAACAAGCAGATCAACATAGCAGCTTGAGAAGTTTTGATGTATGAGACTGGGTATTTTTACGGCTACAACCATACAAACAAATGTCGCTCAAGCAAGCTAATAAGGATAATAAATTATCGCCAAAATACTATGGTCCTTACAAGGTGTTGCAAAATATTGGTACTATGGAATACAAATTGGAGCTTCCTGCTTCTTCGCGAGTGCATCCAGTTTTCCATGTTTCATGCTTAAATAAGGTTATGGGTGAAAATATTCAAGTTCAAACAATATTTCCAAGACTTGATGAGGAAGGAAAAATTATATTGGAACCTGAAGCAGTCACGGAAACAAGAAATCGACAACTACGAAATCAATCAATTTCAGAGTATCTCATCAAGTGGAAGAACTTACCCACAGAAGATTCTACATGGGAGGATGGAAATTTTACAGAGATGCACCCAGAGCTACTCAAGCGTTGAGGACAACACTTTTTTTACGGATAGGGGCATGTTAGGTCCCTATATTACTAGTTTAGTCCCTTGTTGTTATTAGTGTATCCCCCTTATTGTTATTGTTGTACCCCTGTAACCCTAATATTGTTATTATTGTGCCCTTACATTATTATTGTTAGGTCGGCTAGGATTATATTGTGGCCCCATGGAATCCTATATATAGAAGGAAGTTTTGGTCATTTGTATCATCCAAGAATTTTTCATTTATGTAATGTATTGGAGGTTGCCCCCTCGAAGTGGATGATTTCTAAGGCATTGATCTCTCTTTTCTTCTATTTTTGGAGTTGGTTTCATAACATCAACACACTTATGACCTTTAGTGTATTTTCTATCAGAACTATAACAAAGCCATTTTTCTCTTTTTTCCTCCAATTTTTGTGGTTTCAACCTTGTATGTTGTGAAAGGCTAGGATAAAAAATACTTCCATATTTATAGTAGTGAGTGGTAGAATTCCTTGTTTCCATAATTTTGCTTTCAACTTTTCTTACCACCTTGAATGCCTTCTCTAATGAATCAAGTTCCCAAAGGAGAGCCCCATGTTGGATGTTATTCTTTAAAGTCCCTACAATTACATCAATATTATGATCATTTGGAATATCATTTATCTTGATATTCAATCTTTGGAAGTCCTCAATGTGATCTGCCATTGAAACCTTTTCTTTGAGATTTATCAATTGGCTAAAGAAGGCATTGATGTTTGTATCCTCACAGTGTGCTACCAATTCTTCAACAAAAATTGTCTAAGTGACAATTGATTTACGAGAATAAATCCATCGATACCACACAAAATTATTTTTTTCTAAATAGAAAGATGCAATGTGTACCTTTTGTGTGTGCGGAACATCATGTAAATCAAAGAATTGATCCATCTATAGTATCCATGTTACTAGATACTTTCCATAAAACTTCCTCATATCAATCTTTGGAATGTGGTGGGTCTTAAACCAAATATTATAGTCTATAAAATCACATTAATTAATATTCCTTTTGTCCTCATCATCTTTTTTATGGATTGCCATGTCACCACAGGGGAGCCTTTCTTGTAGCAACTTTGTCAACCCTTCCAATTTTACATTCATCGCGTCCATGTCTAATTTAAAAAGACCCATATCTTCTTTTAAACCATCCTTTAAGCCTTGCATGTTTCCTTTTATTTTTTATCCTAAACCATCCATCTTAGATTCTAGTTCATCTTTGGTTACTCTTTGCGAGAGTGAAATTTGTTGCACTTGGTCTCGTAATTTTGATATATCATGTTGCATATCTTCCTCTTCTTCATGCGTCATAGTAGAGATTTATGGTTTATTATTAAGTGTGTCCATTTTTTTTTTCAAGGAATTTTTAAATAAAATAATGATATATATGCTTAACTATTCCCTTTGAATCACTTCAAATTGATTTTTCAAACAAAATTTATGTAAAATTTTTAGAAAATACACACCTTTTTCTTTCTTTTTAGGATCTTGATATTGAAACTATTGTTTCTGTCCAATTTCAGATCTCCAAGGTCTGAAATTTTGTCTTGTGGTAGCTCTATGAGTATTCTTTCCAACCCATGAGTCAGACCAAGATTGGGTTCTTCAATAAAGTGTCATGCCCAACATCCAACGATAGCCTAATTATAGACTAGTTCGGTAGAGCGAACTTGTACGAAGTTCCACGTGTCACTGTTTCTACCTCCGACTCTGAAAATGATACATGAAAAGCTATATTCTATGCAATTTTAGTCACTTTATGAAATTCAAATCTAATGCTTAGAGAGAAATTTATGATGATTTTCCCTAGGTCTCTTGTTTGAGATTGAATTCTAGAGCCTCCAAAAACCCTAAATTCTTCATACCATATCTCAGAAACTATAGAGAACCAAGCTTTGAAAGTTATATACAAAGTACAACAATATTTAAACTCCCCGTGGTCAAAAGTTTAGCTTATGAAAACTCATATAAAAAAGTTTATAGCAAACATTCCAATATGTCTTGTTTGAAGCAACAAAACTCTAGAATCCAAAGCTCTTATACCAAATGTTATGCAACCAAATCATAAAATATAAGAAATGATAGATAGATTATTTGATAAATAGCCTCTTCAATGGGGAAACCTCATTTACATCATATAAATGAAAAATTCTTAGATGATACAAATGAAAAGACCTCCTTTCTATGCATAGGAGTCTAAGGGTCACAATATAATCATAACCTACATAACAATAATAATGTAAGGGAACAACAATAAAAATATTGGCCTTCTATAGGGCACAAAAATAACAATATAGGGGCTACATTTACAATAATAATAAGGGGGGCTACACTAACAATAACAATAAAGGGACTACACTAGTATAATAGGGACCTAATAGAACAAATCCTCTGTCAAGAATACATACTTGATCCATAAGATTGATGATATTCTTATTTATCTTAAGGGTGTGTGAAGTTCTTTAGTAATATTGATTTGAAGTTAGGATACCACCAAGTTCTAATTTAGCAAATTGATGTACATAAGATAACATTCAAATATAAAGAAGGTATTTTTGAGTGGTTGTTCATGGCCTTTGGCTTGAATAATGCTCCAATAAATTTCACAAGGATGATGGATGATATCCTATGGATTCTCACAAACTATGATCCCAAGATATAAAAAATTGAAATCGCAGAAGAAAAGAGGAGAACACATAGTAAACAAAACCATAAATAATTTTTTTATTAAAAAAAAGAATATTGTGGTGGACAATTTGTCCTTTTAAAAAATGTGACATGTTAATTATAGTCTATTTTTAGTTACAATACCATGATTAAATTCCATGGGTGGGTAAATACGATAGGTGAATGAATACCATGGGTAGATGTCACTTACAATACTATGGGTGGATAAATACCATGGGTGGATGCTACTTATAATACCATTGGTATATTATATGGGTGAATGAATACCATGGGTGCATAAATACCATGGGTGCATGAATACCATAGGCGGATGGCACTTACAATACCATGGGTAGATTCCATTGGTGGATGTATACCACGGGCGGATAAATACCATGGGTGAATGAATACCATGGGTATATGCCATTTTACATTTGGATCATTCCTCCCTCCTTAAGAAGCAATTCCCCCCATTGCATGAAGTTCCCTCCTTAGAAGAATTTTTTGAATATGAAGAGTCACTGAAGAGAAGGGTTTTGTGTGGTTAAACCATAACCATGATGAACAAGGATCCGAGGATAGAGATACCTTGTAATGCTTTTGACCAACTATGATACTGACAATATGCGACCTAAAAAATGGACTTCGAAGAAGTGTGGGTTTGTGGATGACCCATAACAATGAAAAAATAATATCTGAGGATAGAGATACCCTGTAATGTTTGTGATCAATTGTGATACTAATAGTATGCAACATAAAAATGGACTTTAATAATTGTGATGTTGACTGTTGATGAAGTAGCGAGTGCCTACATAGCCTGAGATGAGAGAGCACGTCTCCAAAGAACTCAAGATAGATGCTACTATGCTGAAAATAATGAATGTGAAGCAGGTTCCTACTAAAGTGGGGTGGAAGGGCACGTTTCCAAAGGGAACGTTCTTTGAATGCTGCTCGAGATATAAAAAATAATTTAAAATAGGAATAACTCGGTTAATATAACTCATAATATTTATTATAACCTACTTTTGGAAATAGCATGACCATTATTCATCTTCCCATGTGATTTAAATCTCTATCTGGACACTTTGGAAAACCATATTAGCATTGCAACTGTCGCGCCATCACAAAAGTTCTGAAAAAAATAGTTGATTTTAAATCACTGATATCTCCCTCATAAGAACTCCGATTCAACCATTGTTTTTTTTACATTGGTTTTTTTTTAAAGAGGAGCTCATCTATGTGATCAGTCTTCTTAAATTCTGCATAAAAATTTCAAATTTTTTTAGGAGAGCCACCGTCCACGAAGTGCCATCAGAAAAATGTCTGCAACAGAACTGAGTTTAAATCAATGATATCTCCCCGATCCAGACTCCGATTCAACCATTTTTTTTTATAATTTGGGTATCCTTTCATAAGGAATATAGATATGTTATTTTTTTTTGTAATATTGCACCAAAGTTTAATATATAATCTTCAAACTCACCGCCCAAAAAATTCGTGCAAAAAAATGAAAAAAAAAAAAATTCTTCCTTCTTTTCCCAAGAAAGTACTCCAATACCACTTATTCAGATTTTTGGGGGAGGCCCCCAAGATATAAAAAATTGAAACCGCATAAGAAAAGAGGATAATAAGATTAAACAAAACCATAAAGAATTTTTTTTTTATTAAAACATAGAATAACTGTAAGGGCTACATTGTGGTGGACAATTTGTCCTTTTACAAAATGTGACTTGTTACTTATACCCTCTTTTTAGTTACAATACCACGGGTAAGTTCCATGGGTGGGTAAATACCATGGGTAGATGCCACTTAAATTACCATGGGTGGATTCCACTTAAAATGCCATGGGTGAATGAATACCATGGGTGAATAAATACCATGGGTGGATTAATACCATGGGTGGATGCCACTTACAATGCCATGGGTAGATTCCATGGGTGGATGAATACCATGGGTGGATAAATACAATGTTTGAATGAATACCATGGGTAGATGCCATTTTCCATTTTGAAATTATGCAAATGGAAAACGACATCTACCCATGGGTAGATTTCATTTTCCATTTGGATCAAATTATTTGGTGGTTGTATATTTGGATGACATAGTAATATTTAGGGGGAGAGCATTTGTAGCATATTTAATAGGTCCTGAGCACCCTACGAAAACACAAGTCATATGATGATATAAATAAATTCTCAATTTTCATGCAACAAATTAAGTATTCAAGATATCTTATGTATGAACATGGGGTGCATGTGTACCCCACCAAGGCCCAACATCCAAGTCATAAGGGATTTCATATCCCCAACAAACTGATAGAGCTATATAACTTATTTAGCCTTGCCTCTTTTAGAGATTTTGAAAAAGAGGGAAAAATGTTTTCTCGCTTGAGTCAAAACAAAAAGAATTCAAGGATATAAAACACCACCTCTTCTGTACACCAATATTCACCTTGTTATGCCTGAAATAGTTATTTGAGATTGAGACATATGCCTTTGATTATGGAATTGGTGGGATATCATAGTGAAACACTCTCTAGTACTATCTAAGGATACTCGACCCATTATAAGGAGATGTAATCTATTGTGTAGGCATGTCAACAATGGAAGGATTATATTCTAGGGAAGGATATAGTCATACAAATTGATCAAAAGCATCTACAATTGATGTAGATACAAAGATAGTTATGTAATTATTTCCATTATAAATGTTCCACATACAACACTTCCACTTGAACATAAAGTAAAAGAAGGGCAACACCAACCATATTATAGACTCCCTCAATTTTTTCCTAGTTGTGGCACTAATCAAAATTATTAACTCTTGTGGGAATGATACCTCTAGGTGGCCATCATTATATAATAGTAACCATAAATTTATAGCTACACACTAGATTCTAACCATAGGTAAACAAGTTGTAGACATCCACCTCTAAGATGAGATCTTGTGCTATCTGAGCCAACTTTGTGTTCCTTCAAGAAAGTGTACCAAGCTAATTTGGAAGGCACATTATAGTCACATGGTAGGGTAGTTTGGTGTGGAGACGATTGTAAAGGTACTTTAGAATTATTTCTACTAGTTAAAGCTTTGAAATGATGCCCATTGGTATATCAGAAATTGCACTACTTGTGCAATTGCTAAACCAACAATCAAGAAGTAATGGTTGTACACTCCTCTACTTACCTCATACAAGCCCATAGATTTAGTCTCCATGGATTTCATGTTAGGTTTACCCTCCACTAGGCATGATAATTATTGTGTGTTTATAGTTGTCAACCAATTCTCTAAGATGACCATTCTCACACCATGCAAAAAGAGTATCATAGTTGAAGTCACTGCTAAACTCTTCTTTGAACGTGTTTATTGAATGAGAAATAAAATGATCTATTCAATTATTTAATAATTATTTCGAGAGAATAATAAAATGATTTATTTAATTATTCTCATGGGTTTTTTTAGATTTTAATGAGAAATAATTTAGGAAAATGGTTCACTAAATTATTTCATAAGGTGAAAGTGGGTTTTTATGTGTAAAAACCCATCCTACATGGTGTATTTTGAACAACCTAGTAGTAAATGGCTAGGTGATCATTTTTTAGGTGATAACATTAGGGTCTTGATATTCGATAAGTTGATAAGGCTACATCTTCTATGTTGATACTATGATATAGCCAATATAGCTATACCTTCGATAGGCCAATATGACATATCCTTCAATACATTGATATGTCAATATGGATACGTTCTTCCAATATGTTGATATGAAACACCAAGGTATTGGTAAATCTCTATAATTTCAAACCTTTTAATTTCTTGATAGGCCAATGGGTAAGTGCCCAACTTAGAATGCCACCTCAAAACTCTGACATCCAATCATAATATGACACATGGAATATGATGACATGTCCTTTATCCCATGGCATTACTAAGGTGTGCCCTGTGTCACTCATATCCTCCTAGATTGAATTCCAAAACAACCAAATCCTATTGACATATGTCCTCCATCTAGCATTACCACATCATCACTTTTGACATCATGTTGATGTCATCCCTCAAAAGTCCTGAGCATAGATACTTTCGATATTCGAGGTCTTGGTGACATCAAGTGGCGACCCATATATCAGGGTAACACCATATTGGGGTTAACCATAGGAATTTTTTTCAATATTTGTAGGTTCAATATTCGGTAAGCTCCCTTTCCAACTAGCTCTAAGTCATAACCCTTGTAATTTCTATGTGACTAGGGGCTATGACCACAAACCCTAAACTCTAAATTTCTAAGAAATACTTGGGAATTTCTTCCTAAATCCATTTCTAATCTCTTCATCCTCTTCGAAGGAAAAAAAAATTCTCTGCATTTAACCAAAAAAACTTCCCTCTTACTCATCTCCAACACTTATGCAACCATGAAACTACATACTAGTTGACCTCCAATGACCTATGAATCCTTAAACTCCCACCAACTTTCCAATCTTACTTCACAGTCATAGTATACATAGTTATTTAGCATGGAGGAATTCATAAACATGAAATAAATGTATATCTCTAAATATATCCATTACAACCAAAGTTGTCCTTTCCATTTATGAAAGGATTCCAGTGAATATAACATTCATATCTATAACAAAAATTCAAATTAATATCCAAGCAAGTTATGTTAAATACTCATCTCACTATCCTTCATTTATTCAATAACATTCAACATGACTATACAACAAATTTCAGCATACTAACTAATACATACACAATAAATTCCAACATAGTATATGGATATGAAGCATAACAACATTTTCATTTCATTTACAAGATAGGAATACACTCATCTATTCCACTTATTTTTTATAGAAACTAAAGAAGGGATTTCCACTCTCCACTCAACCATAGGCACAACCAAACTACAATTTTCTTACACTTGGCCATGCCCGAGCTAGATCCAATGTATAAAGGATGATTCACTTAGGGTATTACACCAAAGGGTCAATCCAAAGTATGGAGAATGAAGGCCAATCTCCTTCACTAGCTAGGAAAAATGGATGGAACTTATCAAAAACTAAGTCAGGGCTGAAGAAAAAAAAAATTATGGCCACTAAGAGCTTGCACAACATAAATGAAGATCCATTCACCATTTATTATGGTTCCCTAAGTGATCCTCCCTCTTTCTAGTGCTTCATGTGCACAAACCCAACCAAATAGAGGAGGTCATTCTTGATCTACCTGACTTAAGAAAATGGTTCTCTTATTGGTTTTCTAAGATATCATTGTTCAAGCGTACACAATGTAGTATTCTTCCTAAACACATGTTTACGTAGTTACAAGGTTATGGGTTCACAATGGTTCTTGGTTTACACATAGTTCATGTGTATTTAGTATCTTTGTCTCCAATTGCTACAATCCTCTAACTCAACAATTACAATGAATTCCTTTCCCAACGAGTGATACTTTATGCATAGGAGGTCATAGGACCCCTTTCTTAGGTAGTGGAGTCAACCAAGACTTTGTTGTGAGGTACATAGCCCATGCTTTGGTGGCTCCAGTACCTCCTCCCCCATCCTCCCATAACTGCTTCTGTAGTTGGGAGTTCAAAAATAACATTAGGGGTCAAAACATTAAATTTAGGGAATATAAGAAACTTCCCAATCTCCCTTACAAACTTCCTAAGAAATCTATACTTTTATAATATTAGGATCCATTAAGGCTTGTCCTCATATTTAGCTTGAACAATTTATAATTAATGTAGCAAAATAATTGCATCAGATAGTTTTGGTAGATATCCATGCTGACCCTTTAGGATTATCATTCTTTACATTATAAAACTTTGGGATTAGAAAAGGGATGTTACATGTACCATTTCAAGCATCCCCATACATGGGATGAAAGAAAACCATATGTTCAACATAGCTATAAAAAATCCCTCCAAAACTATATTGGCCATAATCATTTTTAGATGTGCTTTGGGTTCCCACCATTGACCCCTATTGATGTAGTGCTTCCCATGCATATTCATCTACACAATCCTCCCATGCTAAAGTTGAGGTATATAGAGCGGAAAAATTTGTGTAACTAATCCAACACCTCCAACAATAAGTTCACGATATCCTATAAGAAGCTAGTGTGAAGTATAAGCAATGACATGACCAACATCGGGTTTCACACAAGTTTTATGTTGGGGATAAGGTGTGGTTTCATTTAAATAAAGAGAACCTCATGGGTTCCCATAGGTATGGGCCTTAGACAATCACAACAGTTGTGGGTGAAAATTATTTTGAATTAAGAATTCCCCATTTCCTTGGCTTTCACACAGTATTAAATGTGGACCTACTTCAACCATATTTTCCACTTCTACTGGAAACCTTGGAGGAAACGAAGTAGTTTACCCCCACAAAACTCAATCTTACTATATTGGATAAGTATGGCGGATCAGATCATGGACAAAAATACAAAGTATACTCGATAGAAGAACATAAAACTCTTTCGAGTTTTCAAAACAAGGCAACTTCATCACCAAGTCAAGTGGTTCACCAAGATCCAGATTTAGCAGACCCCATATGATGAGGGAACTTGATGCAATGGAGACCATTGCTTCCTAATTAAGGAGGACTCATGTAATTGGAAATTGGGTTAGTCTTGTACTTGTAAGAGACAAGTTCAACTCCAATATCTACGACTATAACTCCAGGTGAACCACACCACCCCTAGCACGTGGTCCACGCGTAAAATCAAGGGATTTGAACCTTGAATATCATGGTACATAACATTTCATTATCACAACGATCACCAATTGAGCTCCCCCCAGGGGTTGTTATTATGTTTTACCGAGTAGTAGTTTAATTATTTCAATTTGTAAGGTGATACATTTGATAGGGATACTCATACATATTAAGAATGGGGCCAAATATGAAATTTTGGATAAACAAATGTATTTCCCTTATTCCTAGCTATGATCTTCCTATTTTTTTGTATGGCTCGAAGACAAATATATCCATTGTACAAAAGATAATTATTTTTGTTGTGCAAAAAAAATATTATTTGCATTAATTTCTTCCCGTTATTTTCACTTGAGATTGTTCATCAATATTTTTGGGATGCTTCCAAATTTAAAATAGATCTGGTCAATCTATGTTCATATTCCACTAAATGTGATTTCACCTTTGTTTAATTTCCTTCTTCTATGATTTTATATAGTGGCAGTTGCATAGAGGAAAATTGTGGTCTAGCCTACTAGCAAACAAGAAAGTGCAAGTCTCCTATCAACACATATAACAACTTGAGAGTTGTATGAAATGCATGCAATATGTTAATAACTTCATAAGCATTTGTATTGTGTACAAGGATTTTACTAGATTCATCTACTCAAGATGATGACATATGTACATCAAACCTTAGTCTCCCATTTCCTTTAATGTTTGTTGTTAACTAATCAAACAACTACTATTCCATTTTCCTACATGACCCTCCAAACATCGAATTTGGCCTTCCATCTATCTCCAGTCTTTACCTTTGCCACATTCCATCTACCTTCATCCTTTCTTGCTACATGAAGCTTCTTCTTATTTCCACTATTAAAATAAATACTTAGGGTCAAAATTATAATTGCAATAGATAAATACATCCATTATGGAAGAAATTTTCAATCATAAATAATAAGCCTTATGAATTCATCATACCAACCACCATTATGAACCATGTTGTGTACTCAAATGTCATTATCCCCTACAAAATCATAGATTCAAACCCACCGATTAAAAATAATAATGATCATGAAACTTCAAATTCACTCCAATAAAAGTATTAAACCATTTAAGCTACTACCAAATTAAATATATATAAAATTATATAATTTATTTTAACATTTTCATTTTAAATAAAATTATATAATATATTTTAACATTTTCATTTTAATTATAGTTCTCCTTACTTGAAATCTATTATTATTATTATAAAAAAAAGGTGTTGTATTACTTACTCAATTTGTTTCTTTATGCGATTTTATAAATTTCATTAGTATCCACATGTTGGTAAATTTGAAATTACAAAATCATTCAAGTAAACGTGTATGTAGTATACATATTAAATATGTACGAGTATTGTGTATGTTATGTATGTCGTTCCATGCTTAGGAAGGAAATGGTTTCTTTTTGAAATGATATTACGACCTTCCACCGTGCTTTGGTAAAAATCCCATGATAATGGTAGAGGTTGTATGAGCTTTAATGTCTTTTGAGCTAGAGATTTTTTTAATGGGAAATTATATTAGGTATTTTAAAAATATTTTTTGAATTGTATAAATTGAATATAATATAATAAAAAATATTGGATTGTATTTGTTTATTTGGTAATTTATTTTCCAAATATTTGACATACAATGTTTGACTGTGATGAAATTGATTAGAATATATTTATGGTTAATTGATTTAAATTAATTTTTTTTATTAAATTTTGTGTAAAGTTATAATAAACTTGTAATTGTTAACTTAATTTTGTATTTTTGACAAAATGAGAAGGGAAAATAAACCAGTGTGAGCTGCAAACAAAACTTGGAAAGTTTTAAGAGTGGAAATGAGAGCTCAAAGATTGTAGCCTACTTGAATATTTAAGGACGAAGGTGTGAAGGATCCTATCCATGATGAGTGAAAGTTTCCTTGAACCATGAGTGAAAGTTTCTTTGAAGCATGCATAACTCACTGTTTGTAGGAAAGTAAGGAATTTCTCAACTAGAATTAATATTTGTTGTTTATATTGTGTGGTTGTGTAATTTATTTATTGAAGTTTTTGTTGTTTATATTGTGTGGTTGTGTAATTTATTTATTGTAGTTTTAGTTTGAGTTGTATTGTTTGAAATTTTTGTAACTTCCCTAATACAAACTCTTTTAATGGTCTCATTGGTGTTTGTGGGAGTTTTTGTAACTTTTTCTTAATGGTTTTATTGGTGTTTGTAGAAGCTTTTGTAATTTTTCTTGTCGAAAAAAGCTATAATTTTTTTTCGAAACTTACTAATTAATTTTCTGAGCACAATGGTTCTATATAAAATATTATTTGGATAATAAATTAATACTAATTTTTATTTTATAAATTTAATTTTATAAAAAATAAAAAAATATATTATTAAAATTAATTTTATATAAAAATAGGGGGCCTAGCCAATCTTGAAATTCAACGATGATTGAAAGTCTATGAATCATCATAATTTACCAACTAACATATCAATTCAATTTCAAGCTAAGTCACATCAACTGCTGATCCAAGGGAGGAGTGTATTATGTGAAAAACATGGTGTAGATAAACATCATGAGGAATCTTCTACACTTACCAACTAACATATCAATTCAATTTCAAGCTAAGTCACATCAACTGCTGATCCAAGGGAGGAGTGTATTATGTGAAAAACATGGTGTAGATAAACATCATGAGATTCGTGTGCCTGCTTGATCAGAAGTAGCAAAGAAGGATTTTGAATCCCCATGACAAAAGTAGCAAGGAAGGATTGTGAATCCCTGTGACTATCCAGGCATTAACAAAAAATGCACAGGAATAAAATTCTTGCAGTTTTGAATGGCCGAGATGATCGCTAACAGATCGAAGGTACAAGTTGGATTGCGGGGCCCCTTGCCCATTTAAATTTTAATGAAGGGAGGGGTCCGCAATCCCGTCTCTACAACCACGTGGCAAAGTTTGGTAATTTGTGGCACCCCCTCACTTAAAAACCATTTACAGCTATGAACCCCTCCCGCAATCCATTTGTGGTTTTTGGTATATCGTGTTATAACGTCAATGATTCAACATGTCAGTATTTTTTTTATATCTGAAATACAAACAAATGAGCAGTCTTTAGTGCGATTTTTTGAAAAATTTTATGGTGATTTTTTTCAGTGTAATTTCTCTAAAAATTTGGTAGGAATTCATTGAAAAAGAAGTTTCATTGCTAACTTTGCACAATGGAAGTGCTTTAGGGGTTTTTGAGGGTGCTGAATCCATATATAGAGTAAAAAAAACCATTTTAAATAACAAAAATCAAGATTTTACATCAAATTTTTTCACCGAATTCCAGCACCTGAAACTCCAAAAAGTTGCACTAAAAACAACTCCATGAAAAAATCCGGATTCTCCATGATTCAACAAGATAAAAGGAAAATTTTTTGTAGTGATAATGTTTTAGTTTTCAAAAATAAAAAGGATGATAACAAAGTGCATATGCATGCAAGAGATACTAAGTACAAGTCAATTGGTTGTATTGTTGTAGCAAGTTATGTACAACCAAAATAAGCATCATATTTTTGCGTTGAGAGGCGCAATCTACAACCCTGTATGACCCCGATGTCGGGTATGTCACATTCTCAAAAAATAATAAATTTTACTTTTTCTAATGTCAGCCAAAGCATTGACCTAATCTTGAATTTTATATAACTTGAATATTTAGATTATATATAACTTTTTTAACTTATTAATGTGTTGAGATTAACTATTAAAATACAACTTTGTATTATTTATATAATTTCAATTGATAGTAAATTATATACATGAATTTGAATGGATCATAAATTTACCTTTAACAAAAAAATTTACCACATTGAATTTCCAAATTAAGTAAAATTTTAAACATGTTTACTCTTTACTAATGTCGATACCATTTCCTAAATGAAAGGAAAAGAGTTAATTCAACACAAACAATCAAAATCCAAAATCTTTTAATATTTATTTAATTAAATATTTATGAAATAAATTTTTAAAAAGAAAACCCATATTCTATGGATAAATTAAAATATTTAAAGACATAAATATTTTCCCATCAAAGCTGCAGTATTTTAAAATTTAAATAAATAAAAATATAAATAAACATGAGGTATGGTAAATAAATGACACCTATTTTTATACTTACTCCACATCGATGGTAAATAAATAAATAAATATATATATATATATATATATATATATATATATATATATATAAACTAGATGTATGGTAAATAAATAAAAATTCTTTTTATATTTACTCCATAAACCTTTTTATGTTTAAAAAAACTTAAAAAAGAGGTTTTATTTAGATGAAGCCTATGGGACAAATACCATGGGACAATTAATATTGATACCATGGGCTAAATACCATGGGCCAAATACCATATTTATAAAATAAGTATGGTAAATAAATAAATATAAAAGAGGTATAAAGAGGTATGATAAATAAATAAATATAAAATAGGTATAAAGAGGTATGGTAAATAAATAAATATAAAATAGGTATAAAGAGGTAAGGTAAATAAATAACAATACATCAAATAGGATTATAAATAAAAAAATAATTATATAACAAGCCTATGGGCTAAATACCATAGTAAATAAAAGAGGTATGGTAAATAAATAAAAATATAAATAAACCATAGGTATAGTAAGTAAATAAAACCTCTTTTCATATTTACTCCATAATATGCTTTATATTTACGAATATTTATGTTCATAACTAAGAAGAGAGAGAGAGAGAGAGAGAGAGAAGTGGAGAGAGAGAGAGTGATAAGGGAGAGATGGAGAGAGAGTCTGTATTTTTAGAGGTGAGATAAAGAGACAAAGTAAGACGTATGGAAAGAAGGGGAGAGAGAAGAAGAGAGAAGGAGAGAGGGAGGGATATAGTAATGTAGTTGGAGAGAGATAGGGGCATAAAGAGAGAGAGAAAGAAAGGGGTGATGGGGGAAGAGAGAAGTTTAGAGAGAGAGGGAGAGGGAGAGAGAGATGGGGGAAGAGAGATGATTTCAATGTAGATGATTTCTAATCCTCTTTGATTGTTTGCACTAAATGCATTGATTTCAGTGTAGATGGTGATTTATAATCCTATTTGATTTCTTTGAGTAAATGCATTGATTTAAGTGTATATGTTGGTTTCTAGAGAGATACAGTGAGTGATAAGGAAGATGGAGAGAGAGGGAGAGAGGAGGAAAGGAGGAAAGAGAGATATTAGTGGGGGAGAGGGAGAGAATGGGAAGATAGAGACATAGATGGAAGGTGAAGAGAGGGAAGAAGAGAGAGATGGGGAGAGGGGGTGATTAACAAAGAGATTGATATATATGGAGTGCAAGAGCGCGTGTGTTTAGGGGGGTGAGATAGAGAGACAAAAAAGAATAGATGGAGGGGGATATAGATATGGATGGAGGATGGAGAGAGGGACAGATATTTCTCGCACTAGATGGATTGATATAAGTGGAGATGGTGATTTCTAATCCTGTTTGATTATTTGCACTAGATGCATCGATTTTAGTGTAGATATTTATTTCTAATGATATTTGATTACTTGCACTAGATGCATTGATTTCAGTGTAGGTGGTGATTTATAATACAATTTGATTGCTTGCACTGAATGTGTTGATTTCAATTTAGATGTCGATTTATAATTATATTTGATTACTTGCACTAGATGACTTAATTTCAATGTAGATGATTTCTAATCCTATTTGATTGTTTACACTAAATGCATTGATTTCAATGTAGATGGCGATTTCTAATCCTATTTGATTTCTTTGAGTAAATGCATTGATTTCAGTGTAGATGTTGGTTCCTAGAGAGAGAGAGAGTGAGTGATAAGGAAGATGGAGAGAGAGAGAGAGAGGAAAAAAGGAGGAAAGAGAGATATTAGCGGGGGAGAGGGAGAGAAGGGGAAGATAGAGATATAGATGGAAGGTGAGGAGAGGGAAGAAGAGAGAGATGGGGAGAGGGGGTGATTGACAAAGAGAATGATATATATGGAGTGCGAGAGAGTGTGTGTTTAGGGGGGTGAGATAGAGAGACAAAAAACAAGAGATGGAGGGGGATATAGATATGGATGGAGGGTGGAGAGAGGGAAGAATATTTCTTGCACTAGATGGATTGATTTAAGTGGAGATGGTGATTTATAATCCTATTTGATTATTTGCACTAGATGCATCGATTTTAGTGTAGATATTTATTTCTAGTGATATATGATTACTTGCACTAGATGCATTGATTTCAGTGTAGGTGATGATTCCTAATACTATTTGATTGCTTGCACTGGATGTGTTGATTTCAATTTAGACGTTGATTTATAATTATATTTGATTTCTTGCACTAGATGCATTGATTTCAATGTAGATTATTCCTAATACTATTTGATTGTTTGCGCTAAATGCATTGATTTCAGTGTAGATGGCGATTTCTAATCCTATTTGATTGCTTTGAGTAAATGAATTGATTTCAGTGTAGATGTTGGTTTCTAATCTTATTTGATTGATTGCATTAGGTGCATTGATTTCAATGTAGAAGTTATTTTCTAATCTTATTTGATTGCTTGCATTAAATGCATTGATTTCAATGTATATGTTGATTTATGATTTCATGTAATTGGATATATGACGGTACATTAATTTTAAAGTGATTGGATTAACAATATGCATTGATTTTAGTGTAAGCACAAAAGGTTATTGACAATGTACATTGATTTTTGTGTTATAGTAATTTAACCTATTAATATTGGAGAGAAAGAGAGACAAGGTATCATGTTTACTACAATAGCTCGATCTAAAGATTTAAATGGTTTACGATTTAAATTTTCTTTTTCATATAATCGATATGAAAATATAACAAAACTAACGAGGGCGACAATAAGAATAGTAGAAGAAAATAGTTTGAGATTGATCACAATGAAGACTATTTGTATCATGAGTACATTCTTATTGTTCACATTTTTTATCTTTCAACACTATTATTGTCACTTTGCATTCAAAAAAATATTTCATCATTATAGTTATTAACAATATTTATCATCTCAAAAAACTAAGGTAACTAAGAAAATTTAAAATTAAAATGACCAAATTAATCTCAGAAATTTTTAGCATATGGGCGGAAATGTGAAGCTGGGTTACACTTTTGTGAGAATCGGGGGCGGAAATTTTTTTTCAGCAATAGTTCGGCCGAACTTGTGCTTCCGTTTAGATTGAAGGCACATTGACAGCATGGGCAGATAGAATTTTTGCTGGAAATGGGAAAACTGGCAACAAAATTTCAGCTGAACTTTGAGTTCGGCCGAATTTTTACTCTTAAAATAGTTCGTCCAAACTAGTTCTTATAAATATATCGCCCGCGAAGTTCATTTTTTTACCGCATCTTTGTTTTCTTTGATCTGTTTTTTTGCGCGTTTTTCTGTGTCTATGCTGCTGCTAGTCTAGGGTTGCTTCCGTCCGCGCTGTTGGTGACTATCTGCGGCGACTTCAAGTGAGTGAACTACTAGGTATTTCTCCTCCTGCTCCTCCTTCGTTAAACATATGTTACACAACATGATACATTGAAATCTGTATGAATTATTCATTACCAATTATGGTATTTCTCCTCCTGCTCCTTTTTGTTAAACATATGTTATGAAAATTTCCAAACAAAGCATCTATGTTGTTAATTATGCTTTAAATTTCGTTACCTTTTTTTTCCAAGAAAAAAATCGAACTTTTTATTAACATAAATAAAAAGTTACATAGTATATGCGTTACGCATTCCTTTTATGGTTGTATGATTCCCAGATCATAGAGCTCACAGGATGAAAAGTACACTGTCATCTGTCAAATGCCTAAAGATAAACAACTGATCTGGTGTAAAGGCCTCCTCTATAAGAGGAAAACAGCCCATAGATCAGTACATATCCAGAAAAACAAGTATGTACATATGTTCATAAAACAGAAACAATTTTTTGTCTTAACCCGGGCCTCCTCAGAGAGGAAAACAACCCAAACAGGATAAACAACAAAATAGAAGTCTGAAAATAAATGAAGGTAAGAGTAAATGTCTAGGGCATGTATATCAAACCAAAAAACAAAACACTTTCTGATATAAAAACAGGGAGACGGAAAAATAAATTTATACATATGGTGATTGATCCGACACACGGATCACACCCTGGTCCTCGTCCTCTATCCTCCAACAGCCCATATCTTGTTGCAAACCCGCTTTAGAAATCTATTCTGTTGCATCATTGTGGTCCCTGTATATATGGTTTAAAGAAAAGACATTAAAAGTGTGTTTTAAATGTTTTGTCTCTTCTAGTAAAGGAGATAAAATATAATTCTGACAACTGCTCTCTCCATTGAACCATTTAACAACATTCATAGAGTCCTTTTCTATGTTAACTTTGGATTGTTACTGCAAATGCACCTTTTGTACTTCTTGGTTTTAATTTGATTTGATTGGTGTCATGTAGAAGTGAAGGCACTCATTGCTATAGAAATTTTTTCTTTACAACCAAGTGGGAACAAAAAACGCCAAAATTCCAAACAAAGCATCTATGCTGTTAATTATGCTTTAAATTTCATTACCTTTTTCTGTAAGGTGTATGTTGAATTTCTGGTAGTATGATATGCATTCGGTTGCTGCAATTGTTATTGTTCCTATGGATCCATCAATTTCATCCGCTCTAGCTGATTCTCGCCTTGTATATGGAAGTTTACTACCACTGTTAAGCTTATGTCATTACTGAACCTTCTCTCAATTCCTCAACGCTGGAATGATTGAACTAGAATGATCTACTGTTGTAATGTGACTACATATTGTCTTTTATACTACTATAATGTATTTCTTTAATGTGACTAGATATTGTCTTTTATACTACTGTAATGTATTTCTGTATGAGACAGAATCTGATCTTTTATACTTGATAACCTGTTATGGGTATATCAAGAGGATTTTGTATATGAACTGTTATCAATATATGAAACAAGGTTTTTTCTCCTTTGAAAAAAGAGTTGAAATCATTCTAAATTCACATGTAATATATTTCTGTAATGTGACTACATATTGTCTTTTATACTGCTGTAATGTATTTATGTATGAGACAGAATCTAATCTTTTATACTTGATAACCTGTTATGGGTATATCAAGACGATTTTGTATATGAACTGTTATCAATATATGAAACATGGTTTTTCCTCCTTTGAAAAAAGAGTTGAAATCATTCTAAATTCACATATGTTCAGTGGTGTCATTGTTTCACTTCCGATATTATGTTGCTTACCTTGATGAACAAGTGGAACTCTGCTTCGAGGCCTCTCTGTTTTTTGACTCTATGCTCATACTGTCAAAGGCCTTTATATGTTATATGAGCTAGACTGTATAGTTATTAGACTACATATCTTCATACTATTCTACAAATAGTATGATGGAAACCAAACATAATAATGTATTAGGACATCACAACTTGCTAATTATTTATTAGACTACATATCTTCATATAGAACTTGCAAATAGCATGATGGAAATGTGAACTTGAAAATAGTGTGATGGAAATGTGGATCTCAAGGAAAATTCATGATTAATGCTTCTAGAAACCAAACACAATAATGTAATAGGACATGCTCCTTTAACTTGCAAATAGTATGGTAGAAATGTGGATCTCATGACTCTTCATGATTAATGCTTCTAGAAACCAAATATAATGTAATGTATTAGGACATGCTCCTCTAAGCTTGGTGGAATTACCTTTGCTTTTTATTTCTCTCTTACACACATACATATATATGAAGAGATGATCCCATTTTATTTTTTATTCATAGATCAAATGTCATTTAAATACAAGATTTATCATAATGTACAATGATTCATTCCATATTATTTATAATTTTTTTCATTAAAAAATGAACCCTTTAAATGATGAACGTAGTTAATGCTTCTTCTTCATGAAGAAGACTACTTGATATTTCAATTTGAATTTTATGATGGTCCTTCGTTATCTTTCTTGACTACTTCAAATTATTGACACAATCATATGCTTCTTGTTACTCTTTTTATTCCTTCCTTATATTGTATTCTCCCCCTTAGATATTGTGTACTCTCCCACATAGATATTGCACTCAATTTTGATGGTCTTTTGTTATATTTCTTGACTACTTCAAATTATCAAATTATTGACACAATCATATAGATATTGCACTCAATTTTGATGGTCCTTTGTTATCTTTCTTTACTTCAAATTATTGACACTTGATCATATAGATATCATATAGATATTTCACTCAATTTTGATGGTCCTTTGTTATCTTTCTTGACTACTTCAAATTATTGACACAATCATATGCTTTTACCTTAATATCTTGTAGAGCCCATTTCATCCAAAACACTCAAAAATAAGTAACTACTATGTATTCCACTTCTACTCTAGATAGATAAAGTAACGACTCTTTCTTGCTTAACCATTAAACCAAAGACTCTTCTAAGTAGAATTATACATTGTCCACTTGTACTTTTCACAAGCCTAGTTGAATCTCTATATGTTGTCAATGTAAATTTCTCACAAGTAAATTTGTCAATGTAAATTTCTTAACTTCTACAAGTTTTATAGGCAGAGTCTGTAAAGGGCCAGGTAGCCTCTGGATCTCATCTTTTATGGAAGGTGACATATCTAGTAAATTCCCCTACATTCAATCTCTAGAATAGATCTAAATACAAGTTCTTCATTTTAATATCCATAAAACACAACTAGTTTAAGGTAAACTGTTTACATGTGTCATTTCTCCCACAAACTAAAGGCTTCCTCCCATTAATTTTAGATGTGAATTCTACCATAAATTTTTTAAGTCAAACTTTAAGATAAACCATGCACATGTCATTTGGAATAAATGTCAATTTAATATCTAAATTCACATATGTTTAGTGGTGTCATTGTTTCACTTCCGATATTATGTTGCTTACCTTGATGAACAGGTGGAACTCTCCTGGGAGGCCTCTCTTTTTTTTGACTCTTTGCTCATACTGTGAAAGGTCATTATATGTTATATGGGTTACTTTGTATGTTATATGGGCTATACTGTATATTTTATTAGACTACATATCTTCATATAGAACTTGCAAATAGTATGATGGAAACCAAACATAATAATGTATTAGGACATCACAACTTGCTAATTATTTATTAGACTTCATATCTTCATATAGAAATTGCAAATAGCATGATGGAAATGTGAACTAACTAGTTATTAGACTACATATATTCATATAGAACTTGCAAATAGCATGATGGAAATGTGAACTTGCAAATAGTATGATGGAAATGTGGATCTCAAAGAAAAGTCATGATTAATGCTTCTAGAAACCAAACATAATAATGTATTAGGACATGCTCCTTTAACTTGAAAATAGTATGGTCGAAATGTGGATCTCATGACTCTTCATGATTAATGCTTCTATAAAACAAACATAATTTAATGTATTAAGACATAATTTAATGTATTAGGACATGCTCCTTTAGGCTTGGTGGAATTACCTTTGCTTTCATGATTAATGCTTCTAGAAACCAAACATAATTTAATGTATTAGGACATGCTCCTCTAGGCTTGGTGGAATTACCTTTGCTTTTTATTTCTCTCTTACACAAACACTCACACACACACATATATATATGAAGAGATGATCCCATTTTATTTTTTATTCATAGATCAAATGTCATTTAAATACAAGATTTATCATAATGTACAATGATTCATTCCATATTATTCATAAATTTTTTCATTTAAAAATGAACCCTTTAAATGATGAACCTAGTTAATGCTTATTCTTCATGAAGAAGACTACTTGATATTTCAATTTGAATTTGATGATGGTCCTTTGTTATCTTGCTTGACTACTTCAAATTATTGACACAATCATATGATTCTTGTTACTCTTTCTATTCCTTCGTTACATTGTATTCTCCCCCTTAGATATTGTGTACTCTCCCACATAGATATTGCACTCAATTTTGATGGTCCTTTGTTATCTTTCTTGACTACTTGAAATTATCAAATTATTGACACAATCATAATATTGCACTCAATTTTGATGGTCCTTTGTTATCTTTCTTGACTAAAAATTATTGACACTTGATCATATAGATATTGCACTCAATTTTGATGGTCCTTTGTTATCTTTCTTGACTACTTCAAATTATTGACACAATCATATGATTTTTGTTACTCTTTCTATTCCTTCCTTATATATATTCTCCCCTTTAGATATTGTGTACTCTCCCACATAGATATTGCACTCAATTTCATAGGCTCTTCTTTTGAAGTCAAATAAGTGACAATAATTTACAAGAAATATCCCTAATTTGTTTCTACATGTTCAAATGGCTCTAACAAGATAATTTAAAAGAAACATTCCTAATTTGTTTCTCACATATTCAAATGCTTCTCTACCAAGAGGCTTTGTGGGTATGTATTCCATCTCTACTATTTTCTCAAAAACTTGCTGTGAGGAAGTATTTTTATGATGATATGTAAATAGTGATTGAAGGAAGTAGAATATTTTATTTTTGAAATTATTATTACACTTCTAATAAAAAACACTTAATAGATATATGGATTTACCTTATCTTAATATCTTGTAGAGCCCATTTCATCCAAAACACTCAAAAAGAAATTTACCTTAATATCTTGTAGAGCCCATTTCATCCAAAACACTCAAAAAGAAGTAACTACTATGTACATTCCACTTCTACTCACTCAAAAATAAATTTACCTTAATATCTTGTAGAGCCCATTTCATCCAAAACACTCAAAAAGAAGTAACTACTATGTATTCCACTTCTACTCTAGATAGAGAAAGTAATGGCTCTTTCTTGCTTAACCATTAAACCAAAGACTCTTCTAAGTATAAGTATAAATTGTCCACTTGTACTTTTCAAAAGCCTAGTTGAATCTCTATATGTTGTCAATGTAAATTTATTGACTTCTACAAGTTTTATAGGCAGAGTCTGTAAAGGGTCAGGTAGCCTCTGGATCTCATCTTTTATGAAAGGTGACATATCTAGTAAATTCCCCTACAGTAAATCTCTAGAATAGATCTAAATAGAATTTCTTCATTTTAATATCCATAAAACACAATCACTTTAAGGTAAACTGTGTACATGTGTCATTTCTCCCACAAACTAAAGGCTTCCTCCCATTAATTTTAGATTTCAATTCTAGACCATAAACTTTTTAAGTCAAACTTTAAGATAAACCATGCACTTGCCATTTACCTCGTGATCTTGTGTCATTTCTCCCATGTCATATATATATTTTTTATTGATTTTTTTTTTCAGGGATAAGAAAACCATTAAATATGGTTGAAAAATGGAAATTATGCATAGAAGTTTCTTGCTATCCCAATCCAGGGAAAGAAATGATTACATATGTTCTTTCAAATATTGCGACTAGTAGAGTCGTCCAAAGGAAAATGAATATATCGGGAAGAACAACAAACAACAAGGCATATTATATTGGATTGATAGAAGGCTTGGGAACAAAAATGGAGTATGGATCAAATGGAATTGTAGTTTTCACCAATTCTGAACTTGTGTGCAACTAGATGAATGGCGTGTGCCAAGTTAAGAATGAGAGGCTAAAAGAATTGCATGGAATAGCAAACAATATTGTTAGCCAATTTCAATTTTTTAGTATAAGGCATTGTACAAATGTGAATAAGATGTATGTTGATCTATTGCGTGGGGCAATGCCAATTCATGATTGATATATCAAAGATGAATTAGAATTATATAGAGCAATGCCAATGCAAGATTCATCTCTCAAAGATGAATTGGTTTTGAGATGCTCTTCTTCAAAAATTCAAGATTCATCTCTCAAAGATGAATTAGTGTTGAGACGCTCTCCTTCAAAATTTATTAATGGACATTGTAACATATCTTGGATATGTGTGTGTTGTGTACTTATACATGCGTCATTTTTAATGAACATGTGATTTTTTCAGTTATATACCAAGTGTGCTCCCAGCACACCATGTAAAGCGCAACTTGGTGAACTTCACATTTTTATAAAATTAAAATGCAGGGACTTCAACAAATTTTTGTTTAAATGGAGTTTGTTTAAATGCAGTTTCACTTCTTTTTCAATTTCATACCATGTGTTTTTTTCAATTTCATACCAAGTGTGCTCCCACCATGTAAAGCACAATTTGGTGAACTTATCATTTTTATAATTTTTTTTTTTCTTAAATTGAGTTTCACACATCAATTATTGCTTTGAAAGTTGTGTTCTACATAATTTGTGTACACTAAATTACAAATTGATTTTCTGAAATTTATTTTGTGTAAATTTCCACCAATAGATATATATATCATGGAGGATTAACGACGAAGATCAACAGAATCCCATATGGGGGATCAGGGATTGGGAGATGTTCATGGTATTTAAATATAATCTTAAATCTCCATACATGTGTGTACATATGGTATTGATTTTTTATTAACTTTGTGAGTTAAATTATTTGTTAATAAGTTTCATTTTTTATTTTTTAGGAGCTAAGAAGAGAAGGGTCTATACTCCATCCATGGAGCATGCCCATGGTTCACCCAGTCATGGTATGGTTCACGCAATTTAATCAATGAATCTGTACATGTATTTATATGTACACATGAATGTATCTTTCAATTGATTATAAATTCGTATTTGTTTATGAAGCTTCTCTCTCGTCTCGAGAGGTTAGTGGTGGTTCAAATCCCCTTAGAGGGCCATCAATGAGTGGTAGCAGGTTGCGTAAAGGTGGTGATATTTATTCCCCCAAAGGCCAATCAATGACTGGTGGTGCTGGTTCTCAGCAGGGTTGTTCTGGGTCTCAACAGTTTCAGAGTGGAGAAGATGCTAACCAACCACGCCGAGGTTGCCATCAATTTCAATATTTTTTTCATTGAATTTTTACAAATTTGTTTACATGTTTTTTTTCTAATATACAAAATTTCATATATATTGATGCAGAGGCTGAAAATATTCCAAATATTGGTCAAAATAGACGAAGGGCAGAAAGCTACATTCAAGAAGAAGGTTGTCTACCCACCACAACTTATTCGGCCGACATTTCCGATATACCATGGGAAACAAACATGGAGCAATGCATCTTACAAAGGTGTGAAAAACTTCATGCAGAATTGCGGAGAGATCTCATGGCTTTGACTCTACCTGTTGAGAGTCGAAAAAGCCTCGAAATAGTTAAAAATTCATTCGGCGAACTTGTAAATGTGTACAAAAATCTTGGGCCAAAGACTGATACATTTGTAGAAGTGATGAGAAAGAGAAAGGAAATAGTAATGGATCCTGATAAATGGGAGGATGTAAAACAAAGAGTTACATAAAATCAAGGAAGGGCCAAAAATAAAAACACTGAAGGTGAAATATTTCAAGCACCCAAATATAGCTCACTATTTGTATGATAGGCACCTTGCGGCCTATGGAAGGCTCCCATGGAACAACGAGGTTCTGGTTTATTTTGCACAATTGTTTTACACATAATTTTTTTTGGATATGAAACCCAACTACAATGACCTTCCATCAGAATTTTTTGGTCCTGGGAATGGTTGATTGTATGACCGTAAGAGCACTAAGTGAGATGTGGAGTTGCCTCGCCCTGAGCCGCCATTGGTGATTCAACCTTTTCGGGTCGAAAATCTGCAGTTAGAGATGGATGCGACTTCTCAAATAATTCGAGAAGCAAGGGATGTCATGATCGACAATGTTTACAGCGGATTGAGTGGAGTCTATGTTTGTGTAAATCGACAAAGAGCATGTGAAAATGCACGTGCCAATTTTGTGTATTGTACAGATGAAGAGATTGACAACATGAATGTTGAAGATCTCCGAATATATGCAAAAAATTGTCGCAATGGTTTTCAAGACCTAATCTTCATGAGGAAGAGGGCACGGGAATGGTATGTGTTAATGACCTTAGGGTTCAATTATTTTAACATGTATACATGTGTACAATTTGTAATAAATACATGTGTATGTACATGTATAAATTTATTTGTATGTATAGTAATCTAACAAAAATGTATCATTATATGTTAAAACACCATTTGCAGTTGTCACGCATGATGTGTGACAAAAATGTTAATATTGCGTTCGGGACCTCTGGTTCAAACAATGTAGATGGGTCTCACCATCAAGATATGTTGGCAAATGTTAGTGTTTTTTAAGTGATATTTTTAAAATAAATAATTGTGCACACATGTACATGTATGTATATATAATGATAAAATGTTTTAACAGATTCCGATTCCATCCGATGTTTTTGGATATACCTTTTCCATTAGAGATGAGCCATATGATAATTTCACTTTATAAAAATTATGTTTAAGTCATATATATATATATATATATATATATATATATATATATATATATATATATATTCCACCTCAAAAAGTTCCATTAAAATTTGAGATATATATATATATATCTCCCATGTTTTCAGGATGGCGGTACCTTCTTCTTCCTTGGGAGATGTACCTTCTACTTCCTTAGGAGATGAGCCACAAGTATGGACAATTTTTCACTTTTAAAATTTATGTTTAAGTTATATATATATATATTCCACCTCAAAAAGTTCCATTAAAAATTGAGATATATATATATATATCTTGAGTTATTTTAAAATTTTTGAATTTAGGTTCCCATAAAATATTTCTTTAATCCACGAACTCTAGCAATGGAGATAGGAACATCCACACCATTTCAACCATTTCAACAAGTTGCTTTTAACATTTTTTTAATATTATTGAAAATAAGTTTATATATGTACACGTGCATTTTCATTTGAAAATTTTTAATATATATATATATATATATATATATATATATATAACTGTACATGTATATTGTACAGTTTACCATTGCAGATGTTCCTATGGGGGCGGAACTTGTTGATCAAATGGAGAGGGAACCTCATGAGGTATTGCATGATTTTTTTGTTATATTTTGTTTCTTACTTGAAGTTCTATATATATTCTCACTCATTTTTAAAACATCAAATTTTAATGTTCAAGTACATGTGCATTGTGTATGTAGATTTCCCATGCTTCACATGATAGTGCGCTGATTGAGACCGTGATAGGAAAGACGCTAGATCCATCTCTATTTGATGGACATGATTTGTAGATTTGATTTAAAGATTTAGATAGTCTTAAATTTTATTTTTTATATATTATCTAGATGCACTGTCATATATATGTATAACTTGATACAGTTTGATACTTGTGAGATCTACAATTTTTGGACATATTTTATCACAGTGTTAATATAATTTGTTTTGTTCCAGAAAGTTAATTTTTGGATGGTTTTAGTACTTTTGGCATGTGAATGTGAAGTAATTTTGTTATATAATTTGTTTTGTTTTAAAAACTTTTAAGTTTTGGATAATTGAACTACTAGTAATGTTGTCATCTATAAATTAATGTTGTCATCTGAACTACATTTGGCATGTTATGTAATGATGTGTTATAATTTGTTTTGTTTTTAAAATTTAAGTTTTGGATGCTTGAAGTACATTTGGCATGTGAAATAATGTTGTGATCTATAATTTTTTGTTAAATTAAAAGTTAAGTTTTGGATGGTTTCAATCTACATTTGGCATGTGATATAATGTTAAATGTTTTTATTGAATAGTTGAACTATAATTGGCATGGCATGTGAAGTAATGTTATGTATGATATAATCAAAAAGTTTTTAAAACTCAAGTTTTGGATGGTTTCAATCTACATTTCGCATGTGATATTTAATGTTTTAATGTTGCACGATATATAATCAAAAAGTTTTTAAAACTTAAGTTTTGGATGGTTTCAATCTACATTTGACACATGTGGTATAATGTTAAATGTTTCTATTGGATAGTTGAACTATAATTGGCATGGCATGTGAAGTAATGTTGCATGATATATAATCAAAAAGTTTTTAAAACTTAAGTTTTGGATGGTTTCAATCTACATTTGGCACATGTGATATAATATTAAATGTTTTTATTGGATAGTTGAACTACAATTGGATGGCATGTCAAGTAATGTTGTGATATAATAAAAAAAAAATTAAAACCCAAGTTTTGGATGGTTGAAGTACATTAATCATGTGAAGTAATGTTGTGATATAATCAAAAAAAATTTAAAACTAAGTTTTGGATACCATTTTAATCTACATTTAATGTAAATCCCTTTAATTTTGATTTAATGTTAAATGTTTTAAATGTAAATCCCTTTAATTTTGATTTAATGTTAAATGTTTTAAATGTTTTGATATAATGTTAAATTTGTTTATCTAAGTTTTTGATGGTTTCAATCTACATTTGGCCTATGGAAGACCCCATGTGTAGACAACGGATGCATTGCAGAAGGGGAGGTGGGGGTAGGGATGGAGGAGGTAGGAGTGATGGCTCTCGCCCTCCTCTTTCCATCCATGACACAGGTAGCCACCCTCCTCCAGCAAGCAATGAAGCACAATTTCACTTCACCAGCGCTATGGTCAGACCGCGAATTACGACAACCATTTCCATCTCTTTTCAGGAGGAGGCGCAAGATGAAGGTGCTTCTAGTTCCAGGAAGCGGTGGAGAAAGTCCACCATCCCAACCCATCAGCCCCAGGACACCAGGAAGTCAGCAGCTCTTCCAGTCAAATCCGGCTCGAAGAACTCCAACAGCGATGGTGCAAGCAGCGAAAACTCCTCCCAGCACTCCAAGGGAGTAGATGATGATCCGGAGGACTACGGTTGTCCAATTGTGGAGGAGAATACTCCTACACACATCGATAGCTAGCCTGATGTCAGGTCCTCTTTAGCTTTTTCCCTATTATGGGCAGCCCCTTTTCTGTTTTTTTGATTCAGACCCCCTCTGGTGTTGGCTAGTTAGGCAACCCAGGAGACGGGTCTCGCTATGTACATTATGTTCATTACAATTATATATATGTAAATCCTTTAATTTTGATTTAATGTTAAATGTTAAATGTTTTGATATAATGTTAAATGTTTTGATCTAAGTTTTGGATGGTTTCAATCTACATTTGGCCTAGATGGAAGACTCCCATGTGAAGTATTGTTTTGATTGAATCAAAAAGAGTAAAGAAGTAATTGTATATGTAAATCCCTTTAATTTTCATTTAATGTTAAATGTTAAATGTTTTAATCTAAGTTTTGGATGGTTTCAATCTACATTTGGCCTAGATGGAAGATACTCCTATTTGAAGTATTGTTTTGATATATTCAAAAAGATTAAAGTAGTTATATGTAAATCCCTTTAATTTTGATTTAATGTTAAATGTTAAATGTTTCAAGATATAATGTTAAATGTTTTGATTTAAGTTTTGGATGGTTTCAATCTACATTTGGCCTAGATGGAAGACTCCCATGTGAAGTATTGTTTTGATTTAATAAAAAAGAGTAAAGAAGTAGTTATATGTAAATCCCTTTAATTTTGATTTAATGTTAAATATTAAATGTTTTGATATAATGTTAAATGTTTTGATCTAAGTTTTGGATGGTTTCAATCTACATTTGGCTTAGATAGAAGACTCCTATGTGACTTGTATTGTTTTGATTTAATCAAAAAGTTTTTAAAACTCAAGTTTTGGATGGTTGAAGTACATTTGGCATCTTAAGATTGCTTTTGATCTCTACATAGTCTTGTTTGAGTGAAAAAATTTCCAATAGGAAGAACATAGCTTTTCAATGCAACTAACCATGTATCAAGTGAGCTCTAATTGAAAAAAGAGTTTAAAGAAGTAGATATATGTAAATTATCCCTTTAATTTTGATTGGAAATATACGAAGTACATATATTTTTGTTGAATTTGGGTCAATGTCATTGATGCAATCAAATAGGTAGCCTTGTTGATTTATAATTTGGTAAATTGATGACATTCAGTTAATTGCATTCTATAACATGGAACATATCCGACCATTGGACAGACAAATTTTGTACTAGATTTTCAATCAGGAATAGAGATGTGGGTCAAATCCCACAAAAAGTCGGAGAAGTACTCCGAGTCTCTTGTCTGAAAGGAATCTTCGTACAAAACTATACTGTGGATGATGTATTTACATTGCACGGATACTTTTTACCATAAAATCTCACAAGAACAATTGGGCATGAACAGTTTTGGAGCTCTCATTTTATTCTCTCTCCCTACCATTCTCTCACACTTAGAAAATTCTTGGACCATGCTTGGAGCATTCTAGTCTAACTTGGATTTGGAGGAAGAAGGAAAAGAAAAGCATGAAAGTGCATTAGAGAACTTTTGAGGTCTAAAATGGGCCTCCTAAGAAAAATGTACAACCAAAATGAACTTTATAAGAACCAATAGGATTCAACATGATGATCTCAACCATGGGGGATGATTCACCATTTTTAGGGTAAAAAATTAAAAAGATTAAAAAATAATAAAATAATAAAACTAAATTTTCAACTTGTATTTTCAACTTATCTTCCTAATTTTTTACCCAAAATTCGAGCGGGAGTACTTTTTGGATGCAAAATTAAATTCCTCATCAAATGAGTACCATGTTTAATATTTTAAAAGGACCCTGCGACATGAAAAATGAGAAAAACATTAAAAAACGTGATTGTAATCACGTTTTTTCATGTATTTCTCATTTTTCATGTAGCAAGGTCCATAAAAAGTATGCAAAAAGGGTACTCCTTGGATGAGGAATCAAATTCCACATCCAATGAGCGTTCCCGCTCAAAATTTAAGCAAACCCATAGGGAGATAAGTTGAAAATGTAGTTTTTTCTTTTTTCCCTTTAAAATTTGATGATGTAATATAATATTATTTTATTATTTCCACTATTATCTTATAATTTCCTTAGGATGCCCATTTTAGCCCTCAAAATTCCCCTAATTAGTAATGGAATAGGTGGATCAGTGGCTACAACTAGATTTCTTTGTAAGTATCGAGTTGCAAGTATGGTTTGCTTGCTAGTTTTGGCATGCATGGTAGATGCATGTGGTTTCTTGGTTATGATTTTTCATTAGCATGGAGGATTTCTTGGATTGATAGTGGCTTTTTCTAGCCTTACCATTTTCTGGATAGCCATGGTGTTGTGGGTTTTCCCATTTGTTTTATGTCTGGTGCTCATGTTCCTTATGGTTTTGGGTTGAGTTACTAGTTCCTGGAGCCTTACTTGGATAAATTCTCTGGAAGCCCTGAAAAAAATTGGGTTGAGTTACTTGTCTTGGAAGCCTTGGAAGTACAAATGTTATGGATCACTTAGTGGGGTGAGTTACTCGTCCTAGAGCCTTGGTTGAAAAAACACTCTAGAGCCTTGCGGCAATTGTGGGTTGAGTTACTAGTTCTAGAGCTAAGTTGGAACAAATGCTATGGATCCTTGGACAACTTGGGTAGAGATCGATCTAGTTGTGGTTAGTGATGTTCGATTGTGAGGTGGAATAATTGGTTGAGTTTGAGGTGGGTTTGCCTCTAAAAGCCCTGTTTTGGTTTTGTTGTAGTTATTCCATGAGATCCCACATTCATGCTTGGAATATCATGTGGGGATGAATCACTAAAAGAAATATTTGGTTCAACCCAATATATGTTTAGGTGGTATGTGGAAGTCCCTGACTTGGTTGGAATTTTCAGATGTTAATATGTGGTATTTTCTATTTTGATCTATGAACATATGTATTTATTATGATGGTGATATTATGGTTGAGTTTTCCTGGTTTATATGTTGGTTATTTGTTGGTTTATAGTTTGGTCATATGATGTATATTGTTTATGGCTCTTGACATGTTTGATGAATATATGAATGGTTGATGAATGCATGCACTAAAAAATGTTATTGCACATATTATGAGAGGGAATTAGACCTTCCTGGTGAATCTCAGATAATTTTCAGACCGCTATGTTCAGATATGCATTCATGACCTATAGATTACATGTCTTCCATATGTTTGACGAAATGTTTGTCATGGTTAGGCTTGGTTAGGTCAAGTCCTTGATCAATTTTTGTGTTAAAATATTTGTCTTTGTGTCATTTATTATTTTGGAAATCTTATCAAGTACTGGTTATAGATTTTGAGTCTATTCCTGAAAAGGTGGCACAAATTTCATTGTCGTAGGAACAAATCTTGGAAAATGGGACTACATTTGCTAGCTTGCAGGATTATGCATGTGACTGAAGGCCTACAATTACATGGATGTAGGCTTATTCATGTGAATATGAGTCCAAATTAATGAAAAAGAAATCTGACTCGGGATTTGGGCACCTAGATGGGTGGTTTGGCTCCTATAACTCTTGAGGAAGGTCAGTAAGGTTTTAGTTTGTTGATTCCACTTGCTTAATTTTACTTAGGAGGTCAAGTCACATCATAGTAACTCTTTTTCAAATTTTTACCCCAGTAAACCTGTGAACTTTTGTAAGTGTGCGAGGAGTGGGGATAATCAATACATAGTGGTATCAGAGAAGGGTGCATTCTTTCTGGGTGATATCTAATACCACAAAGTTGTAACAAAGCAAGTTTCTGTCTCTTTGGGTGATATATGATACTACATAATTGTATCAGAGCGGGTTATTTTCTCTTTGGATGATATCTGATGCCATAGAGTGGTATAAGAGCTCCTAGGTTAAAACACTTGGACTGGATGGGTGGAATATGTTTCTCATGCATAGATGTTAGTTTTCTATGTGATTGTTATGCATGCATTGTGATAGTCATTGTTGCAACTTTTGTTATCATGATGTTGATGTGTTGACTAAGAGAGAGGAAGAGAAGCATATTATTAGAGCGAGGTTGCAGGAATGGACCTCGGGGTAAGAGAATATCATCATACATGTTTTCATGTTGGGAATTTAGGTATGTTGGTTAATGGTTGCTATATGAATTGTGGTTATATGCATGCTTGTCATTATATTTTTGTTATGGTTACATGCATGATAGATGATAGTTAATCAACGAGGTCCTATGCATTTGTGTTGGTTGGTCATGCATGGTAATTAATTCATTTTTATATGCATTATGGTCATACACATGATGATTATGGTTACTGCATTTAAGATATTGATGTTATATATATCGTGCTAATATGGATAATCTCGTGCAGATGATTATGGTTATGATATTCAAGTACGAGTCAATATATTTTTGATATTGTGACGTACTAATATGGTATGACTTGTGTAGATGTGATAGCCTCCCCTGAGATACATTAAGGTGTGAGTTGTTTATGTTGTCTATTTGGTTTATCTAACATGTTATTTTTACCGGTTGTTTGAATGTTTGATTAATTGGATGACATGAGTATGTGTATATAAGATAACATGTAGGAATGATCTTGTTCTAACATAGTTGTACTAACACAATGTCTACTGAGAAAGTTGATATACACTTGAGTGCCTTTGGGTGATAGTTGAAGCATTATGACTGTTGACTGTGAGTTGATTATGACATGGTTGTTAGTCTTGGTAAAGGCTTATTTTAAATTAATATACATGATGTCTTGATCTTTGGAACATGTGATTGACATGTGTGAACAATTGTAGGGAAACATGCTTGGTGTTATCCTTGATAACAACTAGGTTTGTCTAGGTTGGTCTTAGGTAAGTTAGGTTAGGTAATTAGGGGAAATTTTGGCATTTTTATACCATTTAGTGTTTTTTTGGAGCACATGAGTCATCAAGAGATGTTGAAGTGTATCAGTAGAGACACCTATTGGTCAGAACACTTAGCAAGGAGGGTGATTAGGCTGCTAGCTCATCATTTTTTTCCACATCATCAAAAATTATAGTACATCCTAAAATTTTGAGAAGCAAAGCCTAGATTCCACTATGGTTTTTCATCACTAGGTCATGGTCATTACCACCTCAGAAAAATTCGTTTGGTTCAGT